>QUSF01000014.1:4128427-4217512 GCA_003676055.1 Chloebia gouldiae
AACAACGTGATCATAAGGAGTCCTGAAGTTTCACGGCAGACGAAGGAATAGTCAGAATTCCTTCATGCTTCTCGGAGCTAGTTGGCAGGCAGAGTAGTGCTCGAGTTGTTCCAAACTGTAACACTTTAACTTCGCCTCATTTTAGTACGCTAAAAGTGCAAGCAAAGCGAGAATTAAAGCGTGCCAGTGCCAGATCAGTTGGTCTCAAGCTGCGGCGCAAGAGGTGCAAGAGCGGCTCAGCTCTGCAGTTGGCAAAGGACTCGTCTATTTCCAAGCATCGCAAATCTGTGAAATAACGCAGCAGTATAAACATAGAAGGGACAACTTAGCTAGAGCTGGAGTGGAGGTGGAAAGAGATACTGAAAGGAAGATGGGGGTGGGAGAGAGCCGGTCTGACAGTAACACTTAGCTGAAGCAGTAGCAGTCTTTACGAATTTGTGCTTCTAAAATTGGTTTGGAGTAGTGTCAGATGAGGCTGAGATTGATCTAGCAATAGTCCTAGTCAGACATTTTCAGAGAAAAGTTTTCTTTGAAAAACACTTCATTAATTAGACCTAAGATATTTTGTTTGAAATCTGTCAACATTGATCAGTTTCTACTGATGCAGAGTTCTGCTCAGCCTGCCTGAGGACCAGGATTGCTGGAAACATCAGTGTTCCTGGCTCAAGGGCATGCCCTAGCACCTGGAGTAACACCTGCTGGGGGTGTTAGCAGCTTCTCAGCTGTAGCCCAAACTGTTTGGTGACAGACTCTGCTCAGAACAACCTTGTAGCTGCTCAGAGAAAGTGAGACTTGATTCTGCTGTGGTTGCTGTGGTAGGACTGTGGAAGTCTGAACAACTGCCCTTTTGCTGGGAACTTGGCGTGTGATGTAAACTTAATTAGGTGTGATGTAAACTTAAGAAATTAACAATTCACTGAATATTTGTTGTTATGGTGTTGGGTTTTCTGTTGTTATTTTGATATTACTTTTTTACTTGGCTTTCAGCTAGCCCTAAACTAGTTAAAAAGAAATTATTTTCCATTTTGTGGTGTCACATTGGAAGAAAAGCTACATGCTTTTTGTGCATCAGTGCATGGATGTGGGGCTAGATTGTTGGAAATGTTCAAGTGAGGTCTAGTGTTAGAAAATACACCTGTTCCCTGGCTGCTTTTGCACAGTGTTAGCTGTTTTGAGGACACATTAACTCAACATGCTGGATGAACTTTCTGTATTTTCAAGATTAATTTGTTTTGGTTTTTTTTTTATTTTTTATTTTTTATTTAAACTTCTGTTATTTTAGATCCAACATTTTGGACAAGCAACTCCCACATGTTCAAGGGTGAAAGGATTTCCCAGCTACTGAGGCTGTCTCAGGTGCTTTAGGCAATGTACCAAAGTGTCTGACAGACTGATTTCCCTACTGTTCTTCCAAACACTGACATTAGCGGGGAAGGCAGGGCACTGCAGGAATGTGACAAGTTCCAGCAATAATGCTGCTCTAGGAAGGCGTTGAAGGTGGTTGTTTCAAGCCCTGAATTGATCCTGCTGCGTAAGAAAAAGCAGTCTCCTGCTATGGATCTTTTCTGCCATATACCTCAGTCAGCCCTAGGGTGCATGACTGATAGCCAGCTCCAGAAAGTGTGAATAATAGAGTGTGCATGGCTATCTGCCAGGAAAAAATGAAAACGGGAATGCGGTCTTGTCTTCTTTTTTTCCTAATTGTTTTTTATTTTGTTTTGCTCTTGTTCTAACCTTCCACCCTCCCCCAAAAATATGAGGAACTCTTGATCCTGTAGAAGTGTTTAACTAGCATTCTTTAAGAGCCAGTAGATAGACCATAAAAAATTAACAGGCATTGAAAGAAGGAATTTCCAGGAACCCTGAACAACCCTGTGCTTGGACTGTGTCTGTGTGTGGCAGACAAATAGTGAATAGCAAAGCTGTAGAACGTTATAAGGAATGAAAAACTTGAAGTCTGGGAAAATCTTCCCTTCCAGGGCATAAGGTATTAGAGGGTAAATCTTCCTGGGGGACAAGTTATGTGTTTACTCCTTGTGCCAGTTCTTTCTTGGGAGCATCTAGTGCTGGCTGCTGCAGGAACTGTGTGAACCATGTAAATTGCACATCTAATTCACTGTATTAATTTCCATAGTGATACAGAACTCGTGCAGGGTTTGCTGGGACTCCTGTTTTGCTGACTTGTGGAATGACTGCAAAGATCTGGTGGCAGCTTGATGTAGCATAGCAGAGCTGGCATTACGCTTGCTGGGTGGGCTTTGTTCACTGTCAATTTTCACAGCTCCAGATTGTTGAAATGCTCTTCGCTGAGACAGGGTCAGTTTTGCTAGTTCTGTTTGGATTTTACTGAAAACTTCCCCAAAAGCACTCTTAATTTCTAAACCAGATTATTTTTCACTGTTTCCCACAATGTTTTTGTGGGATTTATCAAGGTATTCATATTCATGTGAAGCATTAAAAAAACAAATAATGGATTACGTAGTGTTTGTTTATTGATTCTGGGGCAGGTAAATGGACACGAGCCCTTGGAAGCCTGGTCTTCTTGCAATTAAAGGTATGCTTTAAGAACTTTGTTACTCTTATATGTAACTCATCACCAGACAGCCAGACAGTTCACCAACAGCAAGAGATCTCAACAATCAGCAGTTTCTTGTGCTTGCCATTTCTTTTCCCCAGGGACTGAGAAGGAAGGCTGGCCTTTATTATATGTCCTGCTGGCTATCATGTTTGGGCTGATCTAGATCAAAGGTGTTTGTAAATGATTGTTAAATTTCTCTGTCTTTTAAAATGAGCACCACTCTGGAGCTCAACATTTGGTACCTGCAGGCAAGTGGTGGGGCTGGGGGGGGATTAGTAGCAAATCTTGAATTTCACCTGGCAGAATATCACGGTTGATTGGACTCAACTGAAAGCAGTGTTGGAAATTTTAGATAAAATACACTTGTATTACCTATGTGTAATGGGTGGAAAATAGTGAAAGGTTCTAGAAAGTGCGGCTGAGACTTTCCATAGTTATATGAAATAAAGGCAGCAGATGACCACGTTATCCCTGGAGACTCATTTAAGGATTTCAGCTGTAAACCTTGCAAAACACATAGCCAAAATTCATATGGAGTATAAATGCTGTATATTTTGGGGGTAGGTAAGTCCTGTGTATCAGCTGGGAATGCCTTAATATCTGCCCTTCAAAGGGCATCAGGACAGAACACATGTCACCAGTCCATTTTGCAGGTGAGGCTGCAGATGAACAGCACCAGGGTTTGTCCTTGGGGAAAACAGGCATTGGACTTAAGAACGTCATTTAACAGGTCACTGCTACCTCAGCTAAGACTGAGCTTGTCTCCCATTGTGGTCATGGCTTCAGTAAGATCGCGTGTTTAGGCACCATCGAGATAAGAGGTTCACTACAAGGAATAAAAATGTTGTCAGCTTGCTTTTTCCTGAGTTGGTAGCTTGACTTCTGTCATGTCCTCAACACAGGATGAGAAACTTCTCTCACTGAATCAAAGGGTCAACTGGCTAATAGGGGAAGGAAAGAAAGACAGGTGACAAATTAAAAAAAAAAGAAGAAAAAAAAGAATAGGGTTCAAGTTTACACATAAAATTGCTCATTTTTTTAAAAGTATACTAATCCTTTGTTCTCTCTTCCTCTCAAATGTGCTTTATTTTTAAAAAGCTTTTTGGTTTCTCTTTAGTGTGTATACTGGGCCTGCAAGGAAGAGTATCTGTAGGGAAAAAAATCCCAATTCTTCTGAATAAATAGCTAGGTTTCCTCTGGGTCTGATGTGCTGATTCTAATGACCAGAATAATTTGTCACTCAGACTTGCTTACTGCTAATAACTCTGTGCTATTGTGCAGCTTGAGGAAGGGAGTTGTGCTTCTGCTCTTGTTGCTAGAGTTGAGTTTGAAGTTCTGCTTTCTCATTACACAAGAGTTCCATGGGCACACCACACCAATGTGTGGGAGTCCACACTTTGCCATGACTCCTAGGACTGAAACTGGCTTCTAGACATGGGATTTGGGTGAATTTTGCCTCTACAGAACCACTTGAGTACCATTAACTGAAGGAAGCAACAAGTTGACTCTGAACAACCTGCTCTATAGTACCAGTTAAATATTGAGGAAGTTTTCAGTCAGATCTTCTCCAGTAAACACTTCTCTTGGCAGTGGACCTGGCCTTTACTTTCCTGGGAGAGGGAAGGTGATGTCACAGGATTATTGGTGGGAACCCCTTGTCTCCAAATTACGGCAGGATTTACAAAAGGGATGTCTTTGTTTAATGTCATCCGTAAAGGTCTCATAAAGCATTTCTTGGTTGAAGAGACTCCTTCAAAACCAGTGAGAGCTGTAGGAAGACAAAGCATTCTCTGCCTATTTATATTTGCTTTCCCTGTCACTGGCTCCTTGTCTCATCCAGGACAGAGGATTAATCTCTCTGATCCTTCTATTTCTAGTTGTAAAAGCACAGTATGCTATTCAGGGTGATTCACTACTATGCCAATCTTTGTTATAATCTCTTGTAACTATGAATGCATCAGTCAGAAGAGAAAGGCTAATGGGAAAATGTGGCATATTTCTGTGTATGTATTTTTTTTCTATGTGCGTATAAGTATTTATGGGAAGACTGATGGATTAGAGAACAGGAAGTGATGCAATACAGGGCTCTGCCATGGTTTCATAACATGGGCCACATTATAGCAAGAAATTCGTGCAAATGACTCTGCTTGCCCTATCTGAACGCAGTTTTGTCTCCTTGCATATTTTCCATGACCTCCTTCAGCAAACCACTCTTAAGGGACTTGCATTTAACAGCATGATGAACTCTGATACAGTAGATAGAAAGTGAAAGTTGGCAGTGGCTTTTTGGTTCATCATACATAAGCGTGGTGAAGTCTGGCATAGGAGGAATGTGAAGAGTGTGAGGTAATAGTTTACCATAGGTGATGACAGAGAAGAAAACACACATGGGAGCAGTCTGACTTTCTGAACTTGACAGTAGGCTTTGAATTTTCGTTCTCTTCTAGTAAATGACGGGAGTTCCCCTTGGAGTTCTGCATCCAAAATGTCCTTTTAACTGTGATTATTGTTACAGCTTTTAGAATAATCATCTTGAGCTTGCCTGCCAAATCTGAGCTGAAAGTGCCAGGACTAGGAAGGACAGTTGTTGTCAGTGTTTTTTCTCTAGTCAATCTGTGACCATTGATTTACAATGAAACTGCTTCTATAAAATGTGTCTGTATGTGCATGCATATAATCCACAAAAGCAAGTGGGCTGAAGATTTGCTGCTCTTTGACATTGCAAGCGATCTCTAGAGGAAAGGATTTTTTACACCAAATATGATAAATGCATATTGAACTAAATGTTGTCTTGTTTCAATGAGAAGAAAACAATCTGCTTAGCTTTAAAAAGAAGAAGTTCTGTTGCAGCTAAAAAGGAGTCTTTTTTTTTGTGAGAGACAGGAAATCTGAATCTTTTTTCCTGCTTCTGGTCTGTTTTCCAGTTTGTTACTTCACCTATGCACACCTTAGTTTCCTGTAACTCGGCTGTCATCTGTATCATGATATTTGTAGGATTCTTGGATTTTTGTTTAAATTGTTTAACCGGTTCTCTAAGGGGAAGTGGGCTTATGCAATCACACTGCCAGTAACTTCTGAACCCATTGGCTAAATGTCACATAATTGCTGGAACTTTAGATGTTGCAGGAAGAATGGAATATAAATTGCAATGTCACAGCTGAGAACTGCAGCCTCGCCCTGTGCCAAAGCCCGTGGGGATGGCACTTTTTAAACATAAGCTAGGCCACATGGGCGAGTGGCCCCTATGAAACCTACAAACACAGAATACCAAATGCAGCATCTCAGACTGGGCTAATCCTTCTGCTGTGGAATGGCCTTCTTCCACTGCAAGGCCTTCTGAAGGCTTAGGAGAAATTTAAAGTATTGTTACCAAATAAGAGCTGCAGCAGACTCTTCACAAAATTAATGTCTGATAACATAAGGGGGTGGAGGGAGGAGAAATACCCTTGTAAAATTACATGATTCTTGTCAGGCTGGCTTGATCTTGGGAATTAGCAAAATATAGTAGCAGGTTTGATTAAAATATTGGAAGGGAGATTTAACTTTACTCTTGGCATAATAAAGCAGAAGCCAATAAAAGCAAGATCACATTACAGCCTTCTAAACACATTGGTGTTCTTATGCAGTGTTTTCCTATTGAAGCCTTGAAATATCTTGTTTTGGGGCATGAAGACTGTATAGTGCCTCTTGGCAGTTCCTTTGTGTGAGGCATGTATGTTGTTTCTGTGATTATTTTGACAGCAATGTTGAGCTATTTTGCACCCTTCTTCTTAGGGTCCGACCTGACAGGGGAGGATAACTCATACTGAGACCACTCAAGCTGACTATTTCTGATGTTGCAGAAATTCTCACCAATCATTCTAAAATTGTAAGGCTTGAAAGGTCTCTGTATTGTTCTGTGTGAGCTGCTGTATGCTTTGGCAGGGTATGAAAAAGAGTCCTGCTCTAGTATACCTGCAGAGCTCTGCAGTTCCTGAGACCTTTTAGAAATGAATATCTTTTTATGTGCCATCCTGGAAGTATAGGAAAACTGTCCTGTGATGTTTTCCAGGCAAATAATGGAGAACTTGGAACAGTACTGTAATTTCCAAATGGCAAGAAGTTCAAAATTAATATTCTCTGACCTTTCCTAATCCATCTGATTACTTTCTTAAATGAAATGTGTGGCTTTGTTTCTAGTAAGGCAGTGTGCAAGTGATATATTAGAGCTGCAGCTTCAAAGCAGCTGGAGATGGCCCTGCCAGAGCCCTGTGCCTCATACTAAGTCTGCCTAAGTGCTCCTTGCATTTTACCCCTGCTCAGTAAGGCTGCATTTGAGATGCTGCTAGTGAAGTGTGGAAGCATCTCTTCTATATATCTACATACCAAATGCAGTAGGATGAGTCTGACATATGCTTTGCAGTCTTTTGGTGATGTTTGTCTTCCCAGGGTCTCCCATGGTGAGTGTTTGGTGTTTTGGGGACCCTGAAGCACTTGTATCTGGCCCAGACCTAGGCTTTTATTTACTGGTGATGTTGGTATCAGCTTCTCCAACCACAAGGCAAGGATCCCAGCTCAGTTGCAGTCGAACATGTGTGATTCAAGATACAATTTCTCACTCACTTTCCTTTGTTAGTGATACCCTGGCAAGCATAGCATCATGTGGTCCAGCAGCCTGAGAGCAAAGAACTCAGGATCAGTTCCTTATATAGAGGGGAAATTAGATCCCTCATACATTTTATTCTTGGCTGTGATCTTTCATTTTGTCTTGTTAGATATTTGTTACGATTGTTTGCTTTCTCTGTCTACTTGAGCTCTACTTGTCAGCTTGGACACGTGTTCAGTCTGTCTCATCCATCTTTGCCTACCAGGAAATTTTTTAGTTGGCATGCTTTTGCTATGCAGAACTCTAGGTGTTTTGCAGAGACTTGGTAGGGCTGTGATGCCCTGCAGGCATCGTGCTGGTTGGCTGTTTGTCAGCTGCCTTTTCAAGTCCTCATTAGCTGCTGTGTTAAGGCTCTCTGCTCTGTAAGACCTGCATGGGTTTGGCTTAGCCTGTCTTTACTACTGTCCATGCCGCGTGCAGGGGTTGTGGGTGGAGGCTGCAGGGATGCTTCTGCTTCAGGGTAGATGCTCTGCTCAAGAAAGGTATGTTTTCCAGTTGCATCCTGATGCTCTGGTGTTATCTCTCTTTCCACATGACACTACAAAGCATACACTTATCCCTTGTTGCACAGTTTGCGTTGCTGCTTCTATGAATAAGGGAAGAGAAACTCGGAGAGCTGATGATCCAATCTCTGAGCGATTGCCTTTGAGCTATGTCCTCTGTGGCTCATGGACAGTCATATCCTCTGTGGCTCATGGACAGTCTTTGTGGTTGATGTAATCTAACTAATGCATATGAGAAACATCTGAGCCAGGAATTGGGAATTTAATAAGATGATGAAACTGTTGGGTTTCAAGTCTGAAAGTAATTCTTGTCAGCAGGGGATGGGAGTGGAAAGCAACTTGACTGTACACAGTGCATCCCAGCAAGGTCAGTTACGTGGATGTACTGCAGCACAGGCCCGCTTTTTTGAGATGCTGTTTATTCCCTGTGTCAAGTGACCCCTCTGAGTCAAGGACAGCTGGCAAGTTTCTGAGCCAAGCCTTTCTTCCGTGCGCCTCTGTTTCTTCTTTTATCGTAATGTGCCAGAAAAAAAGAAGAAAATCACTAGCAGGCTAAGTCATGCTTTAACTTGGTGAGCAATAAAGCAGTGTGTTATCCTGTCTCTGGGCCTTCTACGACCCCTTCTAGAAAAGATGCCACTCCAGCATGACAGCTGGCAGAGGGATGGGTCACTCCAGCTTGCAAATGCCTTCACTGCTGGTGTGGGAAGATGACTCTGCCTTTCCCAATTTCTTCATCTCCCCTTGCCATTCTTACTTGGCTTTGAGTGAGAAACTTGAAGATGTTAAGTACTTTCTTGGGTGTATGGTAGCTGCTTTGTCTTTGTCTTTGCTGATAGATGATGGCTTTTGAAGAGATACTAAATGTTGTATTGGAAATTTGTGTGTAAAATACAGTCGTAGACAAAGCAGTAGATAATCTGCAATTGAATGCAGCTCAATCAGACAATTGCTAAAAATAATCTACCTTCTAATTCCACTGGAGATCTGTAATTACAGAAGTCTTCTAATTCATAACCTGCATGTAGGACAAGATTGGAGACTGAAATGGTTTTGCCAGTGTGGAAAGAATCAGTGTTTGGGGAGGTAATTTTGGGGGGAGACCAGCTATTCTGACACTGATGGTAGTAACTTTGCTCTGCATTTATGCCGAGCCTTTGCCCCAGTTAAATGCTGTAGGGTGCAGTTTTTCCAGCAATTTCTTCTTTTATAAGGAGAGAGGATGCCCTCCTTGGTGGGCGTCTGCTTCCTAGAAATTTTATTTTTCCTTTAAAAAAACCCACACCTACCCCAGAAAACCCAATCCGTGAGCAGATAAAGAACATATGTGTGTTACATTGTTTCCTGCTTGAAGATGTTAGGTTGAGCATTTTAAGACCGCTGTGTGGCTTCGCTGCAGAAGCAGCATAGCAAGGAAGAGGGAGCCTTTTCAGCTGAGGTATTTCATGTTTCCTGAGATTAGGGTCTAAATACTTTCTAGCCACTTGTCATTTTCATTTCTTAAATTAGATGACTTCTGTCTGTAATGAGGCAGTGAGAGATCAGCTGGCCTTGCTGTGATGTGAAACTTGTGTTAACTCTGCAGGAAATGTAGGGGATGTGAGCTTGTACCAGATTATTTCTTTGTAAAATAATGGTAATGTTGCCAGGTAATGCCATTCACTGAATAGCATGTGTCCCTGAAAAACAGGGAGTGTAACTTCCTCCAAGCTCAGGGCTTTATGCCTCTTTAAGAGAGCACAGGCAATGGAGAAGCACCGTGCCAGGCACAAGGTCACTTGTGCCGCAGAGGGGTCCATGCCTGTCCCTAGGCACAGCGCTGCTTCCTGTAGAGCCCAGAGACTGAAGGGAATGATTGGGTCCTCTGAGAGGAAAGCAGCAGTGTTTTGGTCACTGGTGGGTTCCTGTCACTTCAGAAATAGCAGAAGACATCTTTAGTCTTTATATACCTTGTGAACATCTTGATGTGCTGTACAGCCCATGTGTGGGAGCCTGTACTAAAGATGGGACTATCTAGAATTGAACAAGCCAACTGTTTTACGTGAGCAGGAAACAAGAGATTTTTGTCTTGACTTTGTAACATCTGTTGCATTGGGAATAGGAGGTAGTTTTCTTTTTTTCAATTGAGAAAGAAAAAACAAACTTGCATTTGCCATTTAAAATGATTAATAGAGAAATACGTTGTTATCTCTCCATTAGCCTGATTCAGTAGATGTTCATATTATTTGTCTGTAGTTATTTTTCATCAGCTCTTTGGGAGAGCAAATGTCTGTGAATATTATCATAATTGTAGCTACTTAGAGAAGGAAACCAGAAAGTCAGCTGGTATGAGTACTGGAAAACATGGAGGAGAGTAGGGTGGAGTTGTATGGGTTTTCCTCTCTGCAGTGAAGGGTGCTGTTGATGTAAAAATTCAGTAGGTTCAATGCTTGCCTCTTTCTTCAGCAGTAGATTTTCCACAAGGACTAATGATATTTTAGCTTGATAAATAAATAACTTTTTTTCTTCTGGCTTTCAATTTCAGCAGATACCTGATAAAAAGTACTGTTTCTTCCAGGTTTTGTCATCATGAGTGTTTCGGGTTTTACAGTAGTGCTCATTTGCACCAGAGTGGCATCGGTCTTTTTTAGCACATTTGGCTCATCTCACTGGCTCCTGTTTAAACTAATTTAAAGCAAATACCATCTGCTTGGGGAAATGACAGAAAAGCCACTTCTAAATGTGAGATTGGGTTGAAGAATGTGAAATGTCAATTGGCATGAGTGATGTGGCCATACTCCTGAATTTTATTTCCCTGTTTGAAGAACTTCATATGGCAGCTTCTTTTACTGCCTTGTAGATATGCAACAGCATCCCAGTATCCATTCCATTGTGTTGCTCCAGCTGTCATCAGGTTCCTTTAAAACCACTTTTTGTCCCACAGAAGTTTGCTATCTGATGGCTTGGGCTTCCTCTCACCCTTATTAGACACTCAGAGATTGCTTTGAAACACATGCTGGAGTAAAAATTGGTAATAATTTCAGAGTAGGTCAGAAGGGCACTGCAAGTCAGCTCTTCTCCAGCCGCAAAAAAATGTACCTGTGCAGTTCTAAGTGGTTTTTGTTATAAGCACCATTTTTCTGTACCTGGGTATTTCACTCTGTCTCAGTCGCTTTCTGCAGCTGGCTGTGTTTGGCTGGCAGTGAGCAGCTAGTGGATGATAACTGGACTTCACTGCTGTAATTCTGGTGATAGAAAGCTGTGATGGGTATGCTTTAATAGGATTCTATACAGGTCTTGCAAGTGCATAGGAATGGATTGGTGGAGTTTTGTGCTGTTTCTCCAGATTTCTCTAAACTTCTAAATACTTTTAGAAATGAAGGGACTAATACTGGGTGGGACAGAAAGGGTCAACGCTTGATTGCTGAATTGAGAACAAGGACAATGGGTGAAAATGCAACTGCTGGACACTGTTTCCTTGTCTGTGCAAGAAGGCAGTGTTTTAAAAGAATCCACAGTCACGTATTCATCTCATGATTGCATCCAGTGGCTATTTTAGGTACAGTGAGGATGAATGGCCCTTTATGGACTGTGGTAAGGAATGCCTTGTTTGTGGGTTTCAGTAATGCCAGTCCCTTCTTTTTGGGTGGCACAGAGTACTGTTGTGGGGGAAGGATGGTCAGAACCAGCACACACGTGCCAGCACGCTCGTGTGAAATAACACCCTCATGGAGGGAAACTGTGCGGGTGCTGCGCTGCTGCCAGCGCGTGTCGGTGTCAGCCCTGGCACAGGGACCTGGGGTGTGACTGTTTGTCAGCCATCTGGAATCAGTTCCCTGGCCTTTAAACTACCAGGGACACTTCAAATACGATGGACACATGCCACCTTTTTAACCACCCAGAAAATCCCATGGTAAGGTTGCAGCTGGAAGAGGCTGTCTTGTTGTGGCACTGGAAGGGATTTAGTTTTGTTCACAGAGCTGGACTCTGCCTGTGGGCTTTATACAGCTTTACTTCTTAATGGTAATGCTATGACACAGAGGTTCTTAAACTATAAGCATAGTTTTCATGTTGAACTCAATGAGAAACACCATGTTTGTCTGCCGAGCAACTTTCTCAAATCAAGATTTGGCTATTTTTGATGACAATGCAGGTGTGAAACTGAGAGTGACTCGGATGTGTAGTGATGTTATTACTTGTCTTACTGAAGCACATCAGTCTGTGCTCTTGGTTGTGCCAGGCACTGTACATTGTCATGGTAAGGAACAATACAAAAGCTATCTGTGTGGCTGGAACAGCCTGGAAGTGGAAGTACTGTTATTCTTCCATTGCACAGAAGTGGCTAAACCAAAAAACTCCAATTATTTGCCTTCTTGAAACACAGCCATGAGCACACCTCTGTGTTGGTGATACTTAAAATAAAGATGAGCAGCGATGTCAGTGAGGCTGTGAACTCTACTCCCCCAGCACATTGTTCTGCCTGGAGGACAAGTTCTCATGCAGGTAGGTCACAGTATTGGTCCTTCCCACATTGCCTTTTGCACAGGGGATTCTTTGACATAGCAAATGTACAGAGAAGGTATCAGAATGGATAAATATAGAAATATAAAGCCTTTAAGGAAACATACTGTGCCTGAGTATATTCCCCAATAAAAACTTCTCACTGAAGTCTTTAATGATTCATGGTATTTCCCTGTATTTAGTATGTATTTAGAATTTTTAAATTTGGGGGATCACAAATGACTTCTGGTAGTGAGTTTGCTATCAGAAGTCAGGTTACTTTAAAATGGGAGAGTTTATGGTTGAAATCAAACTCATCTGTGTCATGCAAGTTAGCAGAAGAATCAGGTACAAGATGTTTGTACATTGCTCTTTTTACTCTGCATTTGAACTTCTGCAGACTCTGGTTTTATGCTCTCCAGTTGCTTTGGGCAAGTCCTAAAGAATGTGGTTTATAGGTGTTTCTTCAGAGTTTAAAGGCTTGTCACAGTGATCCAGAAATCTAGATTTTATTAAAGCTTCCACAGCAAAAACATGTTGTAACTTAAACCTATAAATAGAGTTACCTGACATTTAACTCATAAATAATTCAAAAGAAATACATTCTTATGTGCATGGCTTTGGAAATTTCTTACTCACCCAAAGACAAAGAAGGAATGATTTCACATTTCTTCAAAACACGGAATCATAAAATCAATAGTGTATTCTTTTTACTCTGTCTTAAGAGGAGTGTTTTGTCTGGTAGCAATTAAACAATAGTGAAGAATGTTGATTAAGTACCTGTGTTTGTAAATGGCTTTTACAACTATATCTCCGCTGTAATGGAAAATAAGTGATGTAGCACAGAATTTTCCTAAAAATGCATTGTTATCTCTGTACAATATAGAATGTGAGCAATGTCCTCACTGAACAATGGTGAGATTGTTCTGTTTCATCACTGTCTTGCATTGTAAATATATATACTGCTTGAGAAACCCAGGTTTTTGTTGTCTTCAATGTAAGTGTGTGCATTTTTAAATAATCTTTAATAATTTTGAAGATGAAAATAAGGAGCAATTTTCCTTGGATTTCAGAACTGATTCAGAGTTTTATGAACACCGAAAGGATTGTAGTAGAGAATGGGAAAGGATCATAAATTATCTATAGGTGTTACATTGTATCACCTGTGTGGACTTGTGTACTAGACTAGAAATTTACCTGCAAGTAATTGGTGCAAATTTCTCTCTCTGGTCTATACATGTATTAGTATGTCTCTTCTTCCATTGGATATCATCTTCATTACATTTTCTTTTAAAGAATATCAGTTGTCACATGGAGCACTTTGCCAAATCACAATGATCGTGTGGGCTTTTTTCCCAATAGATTTGCAGTTATTCTGGAGGTCTGGGGTGCTTCCTTGTCCTTGGTACCACTCGCTGTCTTTCTGAGGCATGTCACAGTTTTGTGGGTTTTGTGTTTGCACATGAGTAGGGGTGAGGGGAGTGTTTTTTGTATTCAGTAGCTGTGCTGTGGGCCTTCCGTGCTGATTGCAGGACGATCTGCAATTGCAGTTGACCAGCTGCAGTGGACCAGTCCCAAACCTGTGCTCACACTGCGATGGAATCCGTGTAGGTTACTGCTGTGCATTACTTTTGGACTTGCAGTGAAGAAGGAAAGACAGCTTTTCTCAGAAACTGTAGGAATGCTGTAGGCAATGAATAGTCAGACAATGAATATTATAATGAAGCAAGTCTTCATGTGTATCTTTAGAAAAATTTAAAGTTGTGTGATTAAGACACAATTTTTGATCTGCAGGGTGGCTTCAGTGCCAAATTGGAGGGAAGAATGTCTGTTCTGGACAGGGGCATTAATTTCTCAGGAAGCCAGTCTCCACTCATGCTGGGAGTTGATGGGATCATGGCTAAAAGTGATAAGGCAAACCCCAGACAGGCTGTCATGTAATGTCCTGCTTGCAGCAAAGCTGTGAAGACTCACAGCTTGCTGTGAGTGTGATTCATGTTCTTGCTTTGTTGAGAAGCAAGATGGCTTTAATGTGAAGGGGTGAGGAGAAATGGTGATTATTGAGGCATGAAGAGTGAATGGCACCCCCTTTTGCAAATAGATTTGGGAATTCAGTGGAGCAGGTAGAGGAATCTGCTGGCTGAGAGAACAGGAGCCCTGGCTGTTACTTCTCCCCGGTCATTAGGACTTTCCAGTATAGAGAATCATTAACTCTTACTTTACTTATTTTTGTTTTTGCTTGTTGTAGTTTGAGAGTGTCCCGGGGATTGTTGCTGATGTTATAATGGTCTGTTTCATAAAAAAATATACAAAGGGAGTTTCTTTAAAATGTCTGTGAACCATCAGACCGCTGATGCTAAAGAAGTTTTGCATCTGTAGCAGGAGCTTACTGCCCCACGTGTGTGCAGAGCACCTGGTGTTTTGTTTTTCCACAGAACATCAGGAATGATCAGTGATGCTTCTGATGCAGGTAAATTGCTATTATTAATAGGGGCAGACAAAAGTAATTTCTTTGTTTCTCAGGGGACTATAAGGACTACTATTATGTTACTGTAACAGAGGGAAGTGACATTTGTTTTCCTGAATGCTAACCAAGCTAGCTCATAATTGCATTTATCAACTGACTTGATTTGAAGGGAACAGGTTTTAGGGAACTTTTTTTTCAGAGGTTCAGATCCTGTTCAGCTTCCATTAAAACAATGGGAAGGGGTTGCTAAGAGCTCTAGGACCATTATTTACTGAGACTGTAGTTTAAGAGCTTACTTGCCTAGTTGCATTATATTTGTAAAAATAACTGTATTCTTATTTAAAGAGAAGTTAGCCAGAGCTGGCAGATACGTCTGTTTCTCTGTGGACTATGCGTAGTCTGTGCTTGTATATTCCTGTATATTGGGAAGCTTTCAAAGTGAAGATGGGGAACTTGCAGAAGAAACTCTTGTCCCCTTTCTAAGTCTTTCTTTTGATTTCAATAGTCAATAAAATGACTTAAAAATATATTTGAACTTAAAGTCTTGAAGCTCTTTAGTTTTCGGACACTAGCTGGTGGAGGAAAGGAGGAACTGAGATAATAAAGGGAGAAGTTACAGCTAAGCTAGTAAACAGTGCAAGATATATGGGCAGACTCAGAGCTGTAAAATGCAACAATCCAGAATTATATCTGCCTGGTCTGAATACAAGGGTTCTTTTCAGGGTTAGTACAACATTAGAAGAGAAATGTGAAAGGTACTGCAGGAAAGGAAGTGTTAGTTCCTCTCCCTTAAGTTCTCTTGATTAGATTTGTTTGTCAAGTTAACCAATGCATGTGAAGTGCATGAGGCTTGATAACATCTCCTAAATACTGCTGTTAACAAAGTACTGATTAAGCTACAGTAAACTAAAATGAAACGCAGATGCAGGATCCTCTTTTTGAAAATGCACATCTGTCATCTCTAGAAGAGGATTACGTAAGATACATTAGTAGGGGAAGAGTCCGAACAAGCTCAAAATGAAATAAAAGCTTCAAACTGGAGCCAACACAAGCTGATAGGATTGGAAATATTTGCAAATACGGAAAATGTAGTATACAGAAAGTAGACATAAGCTGTATCCATCTGAAATGTCAAAGTAGCCGGGAAAAGTTAAGATGCACACAGGAATTTACTAAAGTCACTGGATGATACCTTCAGAACAACGGCAAAAACACAAAACCAAAGGAGTTTTTTAAATGGAGCTTTGAGATTTCACATCAAGACCTCCAGCAGAAAAACAGATTCCAAATCCGCATTCGTAGATTGTTTCAAGTCTTATTATGAGCAAGTAAGCCAGCTGATGAAGCTTTAACACCATCTAGCAGCAAATTTCTTCAGGGAGTTTCCATTCCTTCCTCAGTTGGTCAGGCTTTGTGCTGCGTAGAGGGGAGTTTTCAGAAGACCAGATTGCATGGCAGCATCCACAAAGTCTCTGAGCAGAATTTTCAGCCTGCATCTGGAAGGTGCCCTGCAGTCTACAGATTGATTTATCCCATGGCAGGATTGTCACAGCAGTGGATGGTACTTCAGTATCTGCATTATGTGGGCATCAGTGGTCTGTCGCTTTATTTTTAACCTGTCCACCCTGCAACAGATTGTCAGAGCACTGACAGAGGTGATGCTGCTCACCATCACTACTGTGGGCTAGGGCAGTTGAGGAGAAGTTAAGAAACCTTGGGGCAGACCAGAACAACTTACAGCTGAAATTCTTTCCAGTTCCCTTCTGTTAGTGACTATCATCTTCCTTCTGCCTCAGGTTCCAGGGCATATGTGTCATGCATATAAAGACATATTATTTTAATGCAGAATACTTACTGTGCTTTAAACAGGAAAGCAACTGACTAATTAGACTGGTGTATTTTTTCCCTTTCCAAGTAATACAAAGCATTTGTACACACTTACATGCATCCTCGGGATGCATTTCTTTTGGTAATGCCTGTGTACATCTATAGCCAGTGCCACTACACTCCAGGGCTTCTGTTGAAGTTTTCCAGCATACCCCGTGTAGCAAGGGAATATGGTGGATTTTCTGAAGTGTAAGTGACCTAAGAGAATCTGCTGTTCAGATAGCATGTTTATAGACTCTGGTAGGTACCAAACCACAGATAGGAAATAATGACTTGTACTTACTTGCCCCATTCCAGCTGCGAATCTTTGGCAAAGAGTAGTTCAGCCTTTATTTTGGAACATGTAATGGGCAGAGGCTGCAGTAGGTGGCAGGTGAGGAAGGACTTCCATCTGCATTCTTCCAAGGGCACTTGACTTTAACAATCCAACAAGTTACAGATCATTTGGTTTATCTCATATTCTTGCTGTCACTTGGGAAACTGAGGTCTTGACGGGGTGGATGATTAAAGTGTGAATTCCAAGTGGTTTCCATCTACTTCTGCTATACTGAGGTTTCCTGTTGTTGTTGTCCCTTCTCATCATTGAGGGATACATCTGGTGCAGGTAGTTCGATTTGCAAGATACAGATTTAGCTCTGGGTGGGAGCCTGAGAAGAGGCCATGAATTGTCAACCTCTTGGACAGCAAAGGGCTGATGAAGATGAATGGTGCCTGTCAGGTGGGTGGATGGACACTGGGAGACACAGCACAAGAGCAGGGGACTCAGGACAAAGACTGAGATGTGTGTGCAGGTAGACTGTGATGGGATAAAAGCCCTGGGGGTCTTTTCTTGGGGTACTCCTTGGAGGCACCAGTTCAGGCTGCTTGTGTTACTGCACTGTGAATAAATTGTTTTGTGGAACAAGACATCTGAGATGCTGCCATGGGAAACTTGGGGAGTAAGCAGTAAGGAAACCTGGTCTGACTGAGTGGGGTGTGCAGGGAGTCAAGCAGGGCTCTCATGGGCTCACAGGAGCCTCCTGCTTTGAAGGGGCTTCAGTCCCAGCAGTGAAAGTCTCTGATGTTGGGAGTGCAGCTGCCAGAGTCATGTGAATGGTCAAACTGGAAGGTTTCCTTAACACCAAGTACTTCCTGTTGATAACCCAGAAGAACCTAATTTTCTGCTTCTGTCAGATTTATTGTTCAAGGGAATGCCCCAGCCACCAGGCCCAAGTCCTGTGCATGCTTTTCCTTCCTCTTGTACTTCTCAACTACCTTGAGAGACTCCATCGTGTTTTCTCTGAATCTGACTGATTTTGCCACAGCTCTGTGGTTCTAGCAATGTAATGACCTAGGTGGTGTGGTTCCAGATGTCTGCAGGCATTTTTAGTTACTGTTTTGTCTGTCCTGCAGAAAGCAAAACCTGAGTGGGTGAAATCTTAGCTTCACTGAGCTAAGATGATCTGGGGGCTCTGTAGCCAGAATTTTGACCTCTTCTGTCTTTTGAAATGGCATTTGTTTCTGAAGATTCTCTGCAATGGGATTATGACTGGAGTCCATCTTTTAGGAACCAGTATGGCTATAGATAAGAGTAACAACTGAGCTTCAAGCTTCTCTTTCTTGGCATTCCCATGTGCCCCAGCCAACTTTGCAGGAAGTTATAAACCAAATAAAACACAGTGAAGGAGGAAGTTGAGAACCTGCCTGCCACCTCTTGGGCAAGTGTACTCTGCTGTTGGATGGAGATGCTGTAGTAATGAGGAATTCTCATTTTGTGTGAGGTATGGCCTAAACATCTAACTGGAATCCTGAATAGAAGGGACTGTCTAGGAGCACTTAGTGCTCTTAGCACTTCTTCCTTTTTGGCAGGCCCCCAGTTTGATGCGCTTCAAGTTTGGATCCCTCTTTGCAGGTGCCCAACTCCTCACCTTTGAATCAGGTAGGATGTGGAATTAATTTAGCTGTGAAGTATCCTGTGGAACTTGTCTTAACTCGCTTTGAGTGGCATTACTTTTCTGGCATGCTTGTCTGTTTGTACTCAGTACTGCAGATGGTCTGTTCATTCACGTAACTTTATCCTTTAATTAGCACTGTGGACTTGAAGTGCTTTAGGTTGATACAGACAGAATTTGAGTTGTGTTCATTATTAGGGACCCAGCAGATTGGGGATGCGACAGGGTGGCATCTGGGTTTAGTTTACAGCTTTCTCTAAGCCACCCTTGAACAAAGGCAGGCTTTATTAGTGTCTGCCAGGCTTCTTTACCAGAGGAGGGCTGTTTTACATCATCTTTGAATACACAGTTGGATTATATCTGCTGTTTGAGCTCTTTCAAAGAATTCTAACACATGCTGTCCTTGAAATACCTGCAAAAAGAACTGGTTTGACTTGTTTGCCGTCAGCAGAGAGGGTTAACTGTGTTTTCCAATAATTTTCTTTTTCTCTTTATAGTCATAACGTGTCCTTGCCTGCAAGCCTGGAACCCTTTTCAAGAGGAGACACAGAGCAAAACTCCTTCACTTTTGCTCTGTTATCACTGGCAATAGCACAGAACATATTACCTGGCACATTTTCATTGAAGCTTAATGTTCTCTGGATTTCCTTTCTCTGTGTTTTCTTGGGAAAATACCTTCCCTTCCTGCCTTGTTGATTGTGGTTTGATAATCCCATCTCAGCCCATCTTTATATTCCCTGTGGCTTGGCTCTTTTAGAGGATGTAACTAAGCAGGTGTGGGGAGGATCTGAGGAGGTTCTGTGTTTTCTTTGTGCTGGGATTCAATAATGCCATTAAGTCTTGTGTTTCCATTTGTCCTCCAGTAAGGAAGTGTCCTTGTTGCCAGTTTATGTATACTGATATATTTTACTTTTAAAGTAAGTGATGCCTGAAAGTTATGGAGGCGTTGCCTTTAAAGCTCTCATGTGTGCTTTATGATGCTGTGTCTTGGCCTCTATGGCAGTAATACAAATCCTGCCCACGTGTCAGTAAAGCTCTTGAACTTGGCTGAGCGCTCAAACGGGCAAACAGCATCGTGCAGCAGATGGAGTGTGTGATTGGCATGCAGCAGGCCTTGCTTACATTTTTGGTTTTGTTCATGATTTTCTCTACAACCTTTGATAATTCTTTCCCCCTCAGTGAAAAGAGGATGGTGAACTGTCATTGTCCATATAGAGTGCCTTGGAACTTAATTTTTTTTTTCCTATTGTTTAATCAAAACCAATCAAAATAGTTAATCCTGTTTTCATTTTACACAACTGCAGTATTCCTGTGGAGTCTAGTGGAAATAAGCCAAGCTTTTTAGGTTTTTGATTCCATGAAATATGCAGAATGATCTGGCTTCAAAACTTCCAATTAAATGTTAAATAAAAAATGTGTGCAGTATAAATTAAGGGTATGCACTAAGTGCTAAGATATACTACTTCCAAATTATCAAACAACATAATACATAGGGCATTTATCTAGTTTCTGTTTTCTGCTTTTTCAGATTCAAAACCAGACAAACAAAAAGTTGGTATGTTATGGAAACAGAAGAACAGTGCATCATTCAGTTACCCTGTTTAATATAGTCTCTTCTGTGTTAATTCCTTTCTAATCTGTTCTTTAAACACAATTGGTAGTATCTCATTTATGGCAAGTTACATTCCAAATAAACACTCCGTGATATTACATGTTTCAAAAAGCTTTTTATTTATTGTAACTTCACTAATCTAATAAAAGGTATGGTTAATTATGCCTGCCTTTCATTGCCAATTTTGTCTAAATTATGTCTATCACTATTTTTCCTATGTGTAATGCTTCCCTGTTATGTTAGTAGAAGGATGAAGTGTGCATAGTCCATCCAGTGAATTCACAATCCCTAATGAGGGATTTTGATTTTATTAATCCTTAATAGTCTTAGGAAAGGAACAGCTCATGTGATCCATCTTTCAACTGGTACAGGTTTATATGAATGATAAGAGCCAAATACAGGCTATTGTCTGTTTTTAGCCAAAGCTGCAGCATTCACTTTTTTTTAGGGTGACTCCTGAGGCAATTTGACTCAGTATGGGGGGTTGGCACTTTAGGAAACTCCACCTGTATGAGCTTTGTTCCCTGCACGTCCAGGTAGCATGCTCAGCTTGCAGAGCTGCTCTTCCTCCTTCTCCTTATCCGAGCAAACTCCAGCATGATCCCTGCCCTCTACTTCTGCTCTTAGAATGCTTTCAGAACTGGTTGAGAATTTATTTACTGGTTGAGAATTTCATTTTGCGTTAATTGTGCTCTGACCTGTCTAGTTAAAATTCTTTAAAATTTCTGTGTCTTTTCTCACCCAGCAAGTTCACCAGAATCCAAAGAAAATAAGACGTATGTCTTGATCCAGTGGATGGCATAGCTTTGGTTTAGAAATTACTGCATTTCAAGCTACTTTAACATCATCTAATATTTTTATTTTTTAGTTGCAAGGCCTTACAATGGCACAGAATGAGCACTGCGTTCAAGTCTCCTTCCTGTAAATGATAGGACCAAACAAGGCGGTGTGATGAACATGCCACTGCATCAAATCTCTGTCATTCCAGCTCAGGATGTTACCTCTTCCAGAGTCTCCAGGAGCAAGACCAAAGAAAAAGAGGAACAGGTACTGTCAGATATGCTTGATTTTCACTGGACGTTATCTAAGTATAAAATTACAGGGGTTACCAAGTCAGACCTGATTCTATTCCAAAGCCCCAACTCCTTGCAGTACTGCTGCTTGTAGTGAGGACAAATGCTACCAAGTTATCTTCTTATTTTTGTGTTTTCTATTTTAAAGCAGTTGACTGCAAAATTCTAGAGGCTGTTGTTGAGTAACTTCTGCAAAATGCAAGCTACAGCCAATCTATTTTGCATAAGAATTCAAAGCCAACAGGTATTTGGATGATGGCTCTAATACCATTATTGTAGAAGCTGTTACAGGTGTATTTAAAGAAAAATTATGTGGAATGTGAACCCCTATATGTAGCTATGTATCCTGTTTTTCTTTGTTCATGGTAGCATGTAGTAGCTGTGCTGTATTTCAAAGTGACTAGAATATCACAAGGAAGGCTGTATACACCCATATGTATACATACTGTACTGCTTTATGCAATATGATTTGTATTCTTAATTTGGGAGTGTGTGTGTGAGTCTTGCTGTGATGTCTTGCTGTGGTGCTAATGCAAAAATATCTGTAGTATCTACTGATTATAAGTAAAATCCAATCAATGCACCACTTAACAGTTTGTAATAGCATGTGAGGAAGACTAGGCTCTGTCTAGTCTTCACATGTCAACCTTATTTATCTGGGCTGTGTCTGCAGATTCAGCCCAAAAACCTTAATGTGCATTGTGCTTGAGTGTACACTGTACTGCATTGATCTTATATTATCTGTCAGTTCCACAGAACTGTCTTTGTGGTTTTTTAGCTTTAAAATAAAATGACGTCAGGAGAGCATTCATGTTATGGTACAGCTGCAGGGCTTGCTTTGTGGATTGCTCAGCAGTGGTTGACTCTGAGGAGACCTACAGTGGTGCTGATTCCAGATAGGTTGTAGCTTATGTATAAGGGACTAGAAAGGCACTGCCATGTTACAGAAAGGGATTCACCAACACTTACTTTGAGTAGGGTAAAAGAGTAATTTCTGACGTGTTTGGATATTTTGCCCTGATGACCCATCTCACTTGACAGCTGCCCAGATTGCACCTTTCAAAGTCACCAGGAGAAATAAATTGTCCCAATATTGGCTTTTTTGAGTATTTTCCTTGTAACATCTTAAAATGTATTATAGCCCTTCAGATTCTTAAACCAGTACTTAATTAGGCTAGCACACTGCTGCCTTTAGTTTCCAGAACTAGGCAAGGAGTTACTATCACAGAAGAGATGGTCTAAATCCATAAAGCACCTTGTCTCAGGAGTCTGCTGTCACTTCCCACCTCTCACATACAATTACTGTCTGGGCAGCTCCCTGGGTAAGAGGGCTCTGCTGTTTCCTCCCTTTGGTGCTCTCCCATGCAGTAACTGTATGTGCTGAGAGTGAAGCAGCTCCTTTGTCAAATGCAGGGCAGTGCTGTGAATTTACTACCCTGCTCTGGGGTGGTGGAGATTAGGAGGGAGATCAGAACAACTTGTGCCTCTAACCACACAGTGGTCTCAGAAGTGAGTCTCAACTCTTCTTCTAAACATATTTTTAATTTCCAGCAGAGTGACTTCAGTGTTAACAAATATCACCTGTGTTTCCTTCATGATAACTAGTTGAAATGTTGATTATTGTTCCCCTTGCTGGGTTGGTGTTATATTTTCAAGCCTTGGCACATTAGAAACAGAACAGAAAACTTGTTTAAATATGTGCAGTGTTGAAGAGGAAGTGGGACCATGCAAGCAATAGATTAGGCTAACTTGGAAATATTTTGTGTTTCCCAAGTCTTGTCCTTTCTGTCCCTATCAGCATATTCATTCATCCCCAAGTGTCCTGCATTCTGCCAAAACTACAGCTGGAACAGCTGGAGCTGTGGGTGAGCTGTCAGGTGTACTCACACTGTATCTTCTCCTGTGCACATGAGCCTAGCTCTTGTACTCCCTTCCTTGCTCCTGCTTCTGTTGTTAACCTTTAATAGTGGATCTTACAATGAGCTGGAGGGCAATCAGTTTGATAATGTGCTGACTTTGACCAATGCAGTTAAATTTTCATATTGTATCAGTTAGGATGTTCTGACTTTATAGTTAACTCTTAGATGCAGTCAAGATGCAGTGGACAAGACTGACTTTTGCTCATATTTAAAGAATATAGTAAAGGGGAGATGGGATGCAAGAGAAAAAGAATTTCTAGATTATCCTTACCATATTTTAAATCAGATTTTAGTTTCAAAATCCTATTTTTTGTTGAGATAGCAACTCTAAGATAAAGAGCAGCAATGCAGCTGAACATGATCCTGTATTGGGCAAATCTGCTGAGCAGTTTCGGGTAGTTGTTGTGCCCTAGGTAACATCTACTGTACAAGAGACTGATACTAGGTAAAACTGAGAAGGTGTTTCAGTACAAAGTCATGTTACTTCAATACTTTCATATTTCAGTTGCATAAGTTCCCATTAGACGACATAGGTCACAGTTATTTCTTTATGCTGTGGTTGGCCTAGGCACAGTTCTTATGTCTGCAGAATTGTACAATAGATTTTGAGAAAAACATGCAACATTTCAACTAACATGATTTTCTTACCTTACCTTTATTATGTAATAAGAATAGTAAATTACTTACTTTTTCTGTGCAGGAACAGTAAGCTACTCAAACAAATGTGTACGCTGTAGTCTTAGAATATTTTGAGTTGTACAAAGCCGCTTGACAATCTGAACAAAATCAAACCACAATCAAAACCAACAGTACTGTTAAATATTATAAATATTTAGGTTAAATAGATAAGTATGTAGGTTTGCTTTGTAGTACTGAGCTTCTTAGACCAAGTGCATTTCCAGGTGTGCACGTTATAGATGGAGCAGACTTATGTACATATCTCTTCTGTTTATTTACAAGCTGTGTCTAAAGCCAGGGTGAATAAATTTTTGCTATTTCAAACCAGAACTTTGGCTTGTTGGTACCTACATCCTGTATTGTAAGAAGTCCTTTGGAGGAAAGGCTCAAGAAGCACAGCAGCAGAAATTAAGGACGAAGGTGTCTGTTTTCCTATTTCCCAGAACATGTTTTATATTCTGCTATCTTTTGTGATTATGGATGTGGTTAGTTATCTGCATTTGTTGTAGAGCTGCAGAGGAAGAATTCTCAATCTGAACAGTACAGATTTCTTACTGTTTCTTCTCTTCTATGCTTCTGGTCAAGATGTAGCTCATGTATTTCATGTTAAAGCTTGGGGTTTTTTTAGTTTTTCTTGCTACAAGAAGAAATTTTCTGGACTATTGTTTTGTGACTAAGTGAAGAAGAGCGAGAAATCCTTACCATCTTTATCATTACAATCCAGTTTCTCATAATGAGTGATGTATTAGGAGGAAAGGCTTTTGCCTACCATACCTGGTCTACGTCCTCAGTGATATGTATACGTAAGAGCCTGATAGATTCAGGTTAATGTAATTTTCGACATTTAAAATAGTTAAAATCTGAGGTTAGCAGCAGTATTTCATTAAACTTTATCCATTTCCCCAGTAAAATAAGGAAGGTCATAAAGGGATTATTACTCTTGCATTTAACTCAGATGAACTGATAGCTTTAAAGGCTATTAATAACCATCATTAGCTTCTTACCCTTCACTAGGAATAGCTTCATGCTTACCTGATTTAAGGGAGTGTTGCTCTATTTTGTGTGAGAAGCTACAACTCCCTTCCCCTGTTTGGTGGGCAGTGTGCTGGCAGCAATGTTTCCCAGTGCATGCAAAAGCAATCTCAGGATTTGATGGGAAACAAGGAAACGGTGCTGGCATGTGGTTGAGGTGTTGTTCTGCATTTGTTACCTTATAGCATTGTCTTGTTGAGGACTTTCTTCCTTCCTCACTGAAGCAGATGTCTACTACAAGTTGTTATTGTTACTGCAGTGAGTGAATGGCTCAGCCTCCGAAATGGCTTCTTCATTCTTCTAAAAATGTACAGCAGCCATGGCCTCTGGTGCTGTGATCTCTGCAGATCTCATAAGCAGATCAGGGATGGGTGGGATCAGTGATGGAATGAGAGATCATGAGATGTTGGTGCAAGTCATTTTTGGGGGCAGTACTGTTTCTTCTCAATAGCCTCAACCTGGAAATCAATACTGAGTTGTCATCAAAGATCACACAGCATTTATCACAGATGCAGATCAATGTTCTAATCAGATTTAAACTTGCTGATTCCAGTTGATCAGCTGAAACTCCCTTCTGCCCTTTTCTCTTGTTTTCTAAGTGCTGTTTAGTATTACTGGCTGCTACATGCTCAGCAGAGATGCTGTGATTGTCCCTGACATCTCCAAGTGCTTCTCAAAGCTGTCGTCTGGAAGATGCTGAGTGCCTAATTTGTCTGGATAAAATTATGTTGAGAGAAGCACATTGTGATGCATCTTTATAAAGTTATTATGCCTTTGTAATGATCTCCTACATCCTGTAATAGGAAAGGCACTAAGGCCTATTGATTCAAATAACCCACATCTTACTGGAAAAGCAGGACTTAGGGGGGAAAAAAAGCAATTGATGCATTTGCAAGAGTTTGTAGTCATAGATCAGTATTCTCAAGTTAAAGTGTGTGCTTTATGTTGTTGAATCTAGAGTGACACTTTGAGAGCTGTTTTTAAGGTCCAGAAGCACTCTGACTTTCTCCATTCACTTTTTGGACTTTGAGCTGTTACTGTGGTCTCTGAGTGGCTGAATTTGGTCCAGATACTCAGGCTTTGCTAGGCTCTTTGTGGGTGTATTTGGATTTGCTTGCCCATTAAATTAAATCATTCATTAAGCAGCCAGGCTCTAAATCCTTTGCAAATTTTACCCTTTTTTTTTTTCTTTTTTTTTTTTGTACTGTTATTTGTGTGTTTATGTGTAGTTATGTCATATATTAACATGGTGAATGTGCAAAATGTTATGACTTTTCTGAATTTCTTCTGAAATTGTGCTTGAGTGCAGGATGAGAAGCTGGTCCTCTCAAGCCCTACTGCTGGAAGCTGGCACATGCTGCTTCCCAGCAAACCCCAATGAAGGGGGACGAGAGGAGGCAGGAAGTGGGAGGGAGGGGATGGGATGGGAGGGAGCTCCTGCTTGAGCAGTCCTAACAAAAAAGTCAGATCACGCCATTTGATTCTGCATTGTGTTTGTTTTGGAGTGTGTACAGCGTATGTGTGTGTGTGAGGAAAGGAGCAGATGGCTGCTGAGTGGGGATGAATTACAAAAGGAGAAGTGTGGGAAGTGGTTTCTGAAAGGATTTTGAGGGAAAAGAGGAGAAAACTCTTTATTTTAAAATTTCAGTAAACATTATGAAAACTAACAGCAGTAGATACAGCAGCAGAGTTTTAGGTAGTGATTCTTCAGAGAAGAAGCTTTGTCAGTTTCAGATTTTGCAGTTTGCTTATAATCACCCATGTGTTTACAATTTCTCTTTTGACTTTGCTTATTGCATGTGAACTCCTTACTTTGATGTCTCAAGACCAGAAACTTTGAGTTAATGATTATGATCTCTAACAGTTGCATTAACCTGTATTTTAAACCACCTCTCCGATATTAACAAAATCTGTCTGGCTTTTATTAGCAGCTCACTTAAGTAAGCTGAGAGTCATGCTTCAAAAAATATTGTATTCTAAAAGAAGTGCTGATGCTGTTTAATTACATGATAGGCATGTATGCTTCAGTGGTGTTTTGCAGGTCTGTTAATGTTTCTGGTGTATGTTAATGTGCTACAACTTTCCATAAAGGGAGCCCTGGATGTGAGCTCGTGACTTTGGAGGTTTTTTGTTTTGTTTTGTTTTGGTTTTTTTTTCTTCCCTGGCAGAAGCATACTTGTTTATTTGCCTTCTAATGAGGGGTGTGTGTCAGTCATGATCCCACAGTGATGTATATGTGCATATAAATACCTGTGCTGCTGAAGTCACCTCAGCTCCACAAAGACATTAGTCAAGACTTGATGGTAATGTGCATTGATTTTCATCATCTATTGGTTATACTGTTTCTTTCAAGTGAGGCTGTCAGATTCCTGCATACCCATTTTTAAAGTTCGTTGTTTATTAAATGTAATTTCTGTAAATGAGACGCCCCAGAAGTACAGATGGTTTTTCTTCCTGTAGGATGTTTTGCCTCATGCATTGATGCATAATGAATGACTTGGTTGATTTGGTCTTTCAGACAGATGTGTTTCTTTGCCTGGTAAAATAAAGTAAGTTGGGTTTTGTGTTGTTCTTTAGGGTGTTTTGGTTTGAGTTGTTTTAAGAGAAGAAGGAGGGCTAACAATTGTGCCAGGGAGGCATGGTGTAGTACCCTTAATGTACTTGAACCTTGGGGAGTTTTAAAACTGTGTCTAATTTTAAGCTGCTGATTCCCCTTAAACCATGCACCCCAGTGGTTTATAGTTAACACTTCAGCAAAATTATATATAGGCTTAGATTTGCACCTTGAACTTAGTTAATTCTACTTGGCCTTTATGCCATATCTGAATAATTCTTGATAGGGGCAGGGGAAGTTGTTCTTTGAAATTGCTCCTCCCTGCTTTGGTGAAATCTCTTAGGAGTACAACCTTCTGAGTCAATACTCCTCACACCTAGAAACAAAATCCACCCTTGGGATTCATTTAGTTTCTCTTGATCCCAGAAGTGATGGTCTCTCATCTGCTACTAAACATGTTTCTCTCTGGCAGAAGACATAGCTCCTGTTTTAGGAAATTTCTTAGAGATTTTCACATGACAGCCACAAGTCAAAGCGTACTTTTATTGCTGAGCAAGCCCACAATGTGAGGTCAGTGGTCGAAACTCAGAATTTCATTTTTTAGGAGTCAAGAATTGAATTAAAAAAACGAAGGAGCAGAATCACCTACTTGTCAAGGTTTAAGTTTATTTACAACCCAGTCCTCTCTTCCTGTGAATAAGCACTACTTTGATGCTGATGAAAATGAGTAAAAGTGGCCTGTTTATAATTTTTTCATTTGCTTGAGTGTAGACCACATCTGATTCCTTGTGCACCTGGACTACAGGTAGCTGTTAGTGTCAGGGAGAGTGTTGTCCTTGTGTCTGCTGCATTTGACTTCACCCCTGTGCTAAGTGAGCACTGCACATTTTCACCATGTTCTTTAAGGGTGCAGCATTTCTGGTGTGCTGGAGGCAGGAACTGGGGCTGTGTCACCAAATGCTTTGCACACACATTGTAGAGTAATTGGAAGTAGGTGTGTTTAGCACAGATATTCATATACTTAGATTCTATGAGTGTGGAAGCAATTTTTTGGTGTATTTTTAACATTAGAACATTTTTTAGTAATAAGCTTGCATCTTATGCTTAGATTTTTTCAGAGACCTTACAGTAATGAGATGGGGTGTACATCTAAATTCTTTGTG
Source organism: Chloebia gouldiae (assembly GCA_003676055.1). Taxonomy (NCBI): domain Eukaryota; kingdom Metazoa; phylum Chordata; class Aves; order Passeriformes; family Passeridae; genus Chloebia; species Chloebia gouldiae. The sequence goes on from QUSF01000014.1 coordinate 4,156,949, forward strand.
TAATCTACTGAGGTCTATATCAAAGCTGGATTTGGAAACATAGATTTCTAGTGTGCCTCACTGCCTTGAAGGATAATTGTGTACTTACACCTTGGAAAATCACTGTTTTAGATCTTATAGACATAGAAGTATTTATGGCTATTTTTATCTAAAAAGTCAGGGGTTTTTTCTAACTCTCAAGTCAAATTCACTCTCTAGTGAGTAGTCATATTCATTAGTTAAGTGTATTGTATGTAATATGTGACGGATTGGCATCAAATTCTTAAAAAAAGTATGAGATCATCCTTCTCCTATAATTTAGAGACAGTAGCCTAAAGATGTTTTAAAAGCTTAAAAGAGGCTGATCTTGGTGGTTTTTAATATCATCTAATAAATTGATTTATTTTTCCTGTAAAGTAGTGTAGGAACAGCCTTGTAACACATTGATAGCTTTTGCTGGATGGAAAATTGCAAAATCAGAAGTGTTTTAGCCAGCTGTGATTAGATGCACAAACCTCATGTCGATTGTGAAGTTTCTCCTGGCAATCATCTGCCTGCCTATTTCTAGTAATATTCCCAAGCAGTAGATGCAAGAGGAGGTGATTAATAAGTTGTTCAGGTTGAAACAAGTGTGTTTGCCTCAGACAGAGGCTTTCTGGCTTCAGTTTTTAGTCATAATAACAGTGAAAACTTTTGATTCATCCCAGAGAATACAAAAGAGTTGTTTGGGCTTGGTTTCCCTCCAGTATTCTTAGGTATGTTTACTGTTACCCAGATGGCTGAAAGCACATTATTTGCATAAAGATTGCAAATCAGCCTTGTATGCAATGAAGTGAAACATTTGCTAATTTTTGCATCTTCATTTCTCTGAGCTGGTTAACTTAACAAATTATGCAACTTTGTTCTGCATGAAATACTGGAATGTGAGGTCCTCTTTGGCTGCTAACAAGCTTCAGGTACTCTGGAGACACTGGACTTACTGAAAAATCCACAGGCAGATTTGTGGTAGTGACCCCCTAAATAGAAGGGTTTCTGTTTTCATGCTCCATGGTTGGGATATCTGGGAGAAGTGAAGCTCAGCGGCTGCATACCTGTAAACTTTAAAATATAGCCATTTTAAGTTAAGTTGTGACAAGGGAAGCATTAGGGTAGTTGATTGGAACATTAGCAAATTAGGACCACTGGGTACTACCAGTGCTGACTTGTGCCTAATCTAAGAAAAGATATCTTCTCTCTTATAGCTGGGAATAGGACTGGGCTGCTTCTCTTCTGTGATTAATATAAAAAACTTTACTATTTGATTTATAATTGGTCCAAATCAGCAAGCAAAGAAATCTGCATCACTAAACAATGCTGAAGTTCATGCAGAAGGGGAACAGGCATGTTGGAGTACAGATTAAAGTTTTAAACAAAACACCTATCTGCAAATCAGAATATACATGCCTATATATGTGTATATACATACTTCCCCTGTACTCAGCACTGTTGAGGGCACACCTTGAGTGCTGTGTCCAGTTCTGGCCACTCAGTTTAGGCAGGATTTTTAGATGCTTGAGCGTGTCCAGAGGAGGGGACGAGGCTGGTGAGGGGCTTGGAGCACAAACCCTGTGAGGAATGGCTGGGGGAGCTGGGGGTGTTTAGCCTGGAGAAAAGGAGACTCAGAGGTGACCTTATCACTCTCTGCAACTTCCTGAAAGGGGAGTGTAGTCAGGTGGGGGTTGGTCTCTTTCTCCAGGCAGCAGCTGACAGAATGAGAGGACACAGTCTTAGGTTGTGCCAGAGAAAATATAGGTTGGCTATTAGGAAAAAGTTTTATAAAAGTGATAATGGTCTGGCCGGGGAGGTGGTGGAGTCACCATCCCTGGATGCATTTTAAAAAAGACTCAGTGGGGCACTCAGTGCCGTGGTTTAGTTGAGGTGGTAGGGCGTGGGCTGGACTTGATGATCTTGAAGGTCTCTTCCATCGTAGTGATTCTGTAGCTGTGTTACAGATATATAGAGATAAATGTAATTTTTAGACACTGGTAGTAGAGAGTTGATTGTTCCAGTTCCTAGCTGGGGTCAACATAAAAGTAGCACATCCCACTCCCAAAACCGTTTCCCATCAATGTGGTTGAAAATAGCTTGTTTTATTTTAATGATTCCTTTGAAGTTTGTGACGCTGAAGGCCAGCAGGGGTGGCCACATCTGACTTGGAACTACCTGTGTTATGTTGTGTGTAGCTACCCCTGTACGCTGAACCTGTAACTCATGGTATTTTGAAGTGGTGCTTTAGCTTCCAGCCTTGATTTGAAGATAAAGGGTAAAGCTTCTGTCTTAGTTTGTAGTTTGTTTCCATGCCAGCCACCATCACAGTGCACAGAAGTGCTTTGCCTGCTAGTTGCTAACAACCTTCTTGAGTAATTAAAACAGTCTCTCAAATTCTGCTTTTTGACCTGTGTGTTGAAAACAAGTGAGGTCATTCACTTTATCTGAAAGCCTACCGATAAAATTCTGGAGTCTCACCCAAAAGGGTGTTTCCTTCAGCATTTGTAACTGGGACGGGGCAGTGAGGGATGGAAAGATATCCTTTTGGGGCCCCTCTTGTCCTGTTTGAAAGTAGAGACTGGGACACTGGAAAAGCAAGTGTCTTAATTATAAGGTATGCTGTGCTGCTCTTGCTGGTAGGGTTTCAGTGGCTTTCCAGTTTTTGTCCTCTCTCAGTTCTCCAATGCTACCTTGGCAGTTCAGAGGGAAAACTGAAAACTCTGCTTGCTCCAATGCAAGGGTGAATGTCATTGATCCTGCCCTCAAATCCCATTCAGGTTCTCATTTTCACTTGTCACTTCTCTACAGCTTTCTACATCTCATCCTCTGCTGTATTTCTGCTTTGTAAGCTGAAACCCACATAATTTGCAATCACAGCCTCTGAAAATAAAAGGCAATTTTAGTACTGTGGGTTTTTTCCCCCAGATAAGTTTCACATCCTCTGTATCTGTGAAGTGTCTGTAAGCTTCATCAGCCTGCTAAGCTTTGTGTCACCTTTAAATACAACTGGCAGAGAGTTTCCTATGTTGTTTTTTAAAATTAATTTCCATATTATTATTGAAAATATTGACTGATGCCTAGCTTAGCACCAATCTTGTGAAAACAGCAGGGATGTCTTCATTTGATAAAGCCAACATCAAATCTGTCATCAGTCAGATCTTCACTACAGAACATGTTTATAGTGGTATCATTTGTTCCATTTTTAGATGGAAACATTTGAGAAGAGAAATAGAAGGAAACACTCCACTATGTCAGACATAGTAAAGGTGGGAGTTCTACTGAGCTAAAACAAAACTTTAGGAAAGTGTTAATAGGAGACAACAGACTGGCAAAAAGCCCCACCCAGCAGATGGGGTGAGCCTGAATGCAATAAGGCAGCACTTCCTCCCAGTTAAATCCTGAGCACAGCTGCTCTAAAGGGATGTTTCTTCTGGAAGAGTTGGTGGGGAGAATTTCAAGAGTGGGTAATGTGCCCAGGTATGAGAGTTTCATTTACAGTGTTTGTTCTGTGTGTTTTGGAGCCTGAATAACTAATGCCATTCTGAAAGATGCATTTTAATGGTTACTAGAATGAAGTGACTGAAGTGTATAGGACCTTGCAGTTTCCATGGGAAGCTGGGCCTTTCCCATAAATACAGGTGGGGGAGAAAGAGACAACCTGTATGTCTGGGCTGTGTTGTCCCCTCAGAGCTTCAGTTCCAGCTGTATCATGTTCGTGCCAGACTGTTTAATCCTGGGGTTTTTCCCTTTATCATCTATAAACCTGTATTTCTTCTTGAATGTAGATGCAACAAAGAGCATTGCTGTTGTTCCTAGATTTATGAGGATTTTCAACTGCCCCCAGTCCCATGCTGAGCATGACTGGTGGCAGCTGTTTATCTCCTGAAAGCATTCCCAGTTTTAGCCTCTGTCCAGCCATGCTGCTCTGCTTCCAAACTGCCAGGAGTCCTCATGCTGCCCCAAGAGTGATCAGGAGCATGTATAGATTGTGCTAGATCTCCAGATTCAAATATTTGCTTTCAAGAATTCTGATATCTAGGTCTAAATATTTTAGCAGCTTGGTGAATTTCAGTCCGACCTTTGTAACACAAGCCCACCTGTGAATATCCAGAAGATAAATAATAACTACTATAGCCTAGCAATTCCTTAAAGGCTTCTCTTTGACCTCTCTCTGCCTCTGGTGCAACAGCTGCTTAGTTAAAGGAACAACTTTAAAAGTGCCGTCCCACAGCACCTCATCCAGTAAAACCCAGGTATCTTTCCTCTCACCCCTTTTGAAATGTACTCTCATGTTTATCCTCTTTAGGATGATGTTCCCTGTGGTCTCACTGCTCACACATCCCACCAGGAACTCGGTGGCAGGCTCTGGTGCTCCCATGCAATCTGTCCCAAGAATGGTGGAGGGGTACCCAACTGGAACACAAGAAGGACATTGTTAAAGTTCTTTTTTTAACACCGACTTCTCTCTGCCTACCTGTAGTAAGCCTGAAGCACACTCAAGTCTCTGGATTACAGAGTGAAGGAAGGCAGATGAGATCAACCCATTTTATAGCCTTTCTGGTTTTCAGTGGAGTCATTAGGACAGAATTAACTAAATCTCATGTTTGGGTTTATAACCAGAATTTTAGGGGGTGTTTAATGCAGAGCCTTGACCCTGTGTCTGTTGTCTTCCTTCTGGTGAATTCTTCTTGCATATTTGGGTAGGTTTTAGCTGTTGTGATTTTTTAATCTGATGGGTTGTTTTTTTTGGGGTGGTTTTTGGTTTTTTGTTATTGTTTTGGGAATTTTTTTTTACAGAAACATTTGAGGAAGCTCATGCGGTTCCTCTTCATAGTAAAGTTCTGGTTTTTACTTTTTTTTCTCCTAGATTTCTCAATGTTCATGGAAGTGACTTAACTAGTTCCAGCCTTGCAGTTTTTGCTGGGGAGAACCTGTGTGCAGTGTACTGGTCTGAACTCAGTTCTATTTTAGGTGGCCAAAAAGCAAAACAAAGAGCCAAAAATGTAGATGTGAGGGGAATAGTTTTTGATAGTCTGAATTGGTTTTTGTGGATTTGGATTGTTGGTGGGTTCTGTTTTTTTCTGTAGTCAGCCTTCTAATGCTTTTTTGAAAAATTCTTCAGGTCCTACAGTTATAACCTGCTCTAGTTGCATTAGTAACACCCCCAGTATTGGGTAAGCAGCTCCTAATTGCCTTGCAGCATTGTGAATTGCCTGTTGCAGTATTTGAGTTAGACACAGGAATCAACAAAAGTCAGCTCCTACCAACAAGTACTGCCATCTTTCTGCTTTTTCCATAGAAGCACGGGTTAGAAGAGTGGCTTAAGTGGAATTTGTGAACACTTGGTACAGTTTAGAGACTAGCACTAATTTAATTAAAAGCGGCTATAAAATCTTCACTACTTTTCTCTGAAATTCATATGCACTTGGAAAAACATCTGCTGGATCAAAGTCCATTAGCTTGTTCAGAGTGTCCCTGATTGCTGAAACTCCCTTCAGCCTTGTTTGTTTGTTTGGAAAATGTCTGGTGTATCATTGGATCTGCACAACCTGCAGTGTTTCACAAGCCAGAGGAGAGCAGAGCAGGGCTTGCACAAGCATGATTATGGGAATGCACAGACAGGAAACACTGCCTGGTATTTAACATCTCCTTAAGCCATCTTTTCCCATTACACTTTTTGCCAGTTAAGTTGGTTCTCCCTTCCCTCAACCCTCCTTTGAGCTTAGGCCTGGGAAACATCCATCAGCTGTTCCTGGGCAATACCAACTGAGATGTTAGCAAACAAGGTGCTTGGACACACAGAAACTCCAGAGAGAATAACAAGCTGAAAATGTGAGGTGAATTGCCCCTGACTGTCCTGTGGGCAGGAAAGGACTGTAAGTGCTCATCCACTAAGAGTGTATCTGCTGCTTGAGGTGTGCTGTGGGGAAGTGACCCGCTTTGCTGCTGTTATTTCACTGATCAGGGATAACTAATCTCTTTATACTGCAGGTTTTAATTCAGAATAGTTGGGGTTTTGTTCCCCCACACATCAAAGACGTTCTGATTGGCAGCTTAGAAATTTGTGTAAGGTCTGAAAGGAGGATTTATAGGAAATGAGCAGATGGTCTAGTAGAGAATTTCCCCAGGAGGTTGCAGTTATTTAAAAATGGGAGAAACTAAATAGACTGTACAAAATTTGACTATAAAATTAACTGGCCAGCCAATAGCTAAATACTTAACTAAAATGATTCAGCTTGTCCCCTAGTATAAGCACGTAGTGAAGTGATATGTCTGTGAATTTACTCTACACACATTTTTTCAAGTTTCACCTAATTAAGTGTACGTGAATGAAAGATGATTTTGCTAAGCACTGTTCTTGCTGTGGTGAGGCTTTTCCTGCATCTCTTCCTTTCACACTGGCAACATGATTATTCAGGCATTCAGGAGAATGCTACAAAATGTTGCTCATATTAAATGAAATATAAAGATGTTCAGCTGAATGCCTTTAATTTTTAACCTGCTCTTTTTAGCTTCACAAACATAAAGATTTAACACATTGTTTAGATTTCAGTATTTGAGGAAAAAACACAAGCAGCAGCTTGCTTTATTTTGGGATGCAAGACTCAAGAGTATGTTAACTCTAAGTAGTCAAATGTTGCATGTCCCTTTAAAAAAATCCATGAACTCGAGTCACTTCAAAGTTGTTTGCCACATGACTTTAGACTTTCAGTACTCTTGTTTCCAATGGGTTTTTTTTCCTGAAGCTCTGATACATAGAAACTGGAGGTTTTATGTAGGAGTGGGTATCTATAAATGGACAAGCAGGTTTTTAGTGCAATTCCCATGATATCAAGTGAACAGATGAATTCAAAAACTGGTTGAGCTCATTATTCTTTAAAAACTTAGGAAACACCTTTTTTTTTTTTTCAGATAAATCCTTGTGAAGCACCCTCTTTAGAAGGCAGATAGGCTTTAATTCTCTTGTTACATTTTAAGCTGAATATGCAGCGGAGAGAATGGTGTAAGAAATGGTATGCAATAATAAAATGTGTTTAATTACTGTTATGCTCATCTCTTTGTGTTCTGCTTTGCTTCTCCCAGAAACTTACACATAACACCTGGTGTCATGGGGGCAGTACCATGGGCCACATGCACATGTAGTTCTGCTGAGAGTTGACTGGTGTAACACTGGTGCAGAACGGAATTACATGTATTTCTCTTCCAGCTTGTTGAGTTTGTATAATTCTTTGTAATGGTAGTAATACAGCTCTTGCATTTAGAAACCAGCCTTTATAACCTTTCACCCAACCCTCTGAAGTATACTAAGAGGATAAATATCCAAAGGGCTATGTGGAATTTTTAACTGAGCTTAGATAACATGCTTCCCTTTATAGAAGCCTTAGAAATGCATGTTTATGGCGTGTTTTCCCCCCTCCCCTCCAGCAATTCATGCCCATCAGCCTCAGAGTTAAAACCTTTGAAAAAAAATTCTCAGAATTCAGCACTGTGTTCCAGATATGAAAGAAAACATCTGGGTAGTGAATCCACAGCAGCTCAAGTTCAGCTAAGGCAGAAGTTTTGCTTGCTAACAAGATTCAGCCCTTTTGGCTTCCTTTGCAGAGACAGAAGCTCTCTCTATAAAGTAGTTCTGCATCTGCCGTGTGCAGCCTGATTGCTGACCTGGTGTACAAGGCTGGATTTATGCAGAGCCCTGTCTTTCTCACCGTAGGATAGCAGGGCTTCCTAATCCTCTGGAAGTTTCTTGGTTCCCAACATTAAAATCATAATGGAGGAGCCTGAAGGAAGACATTAAGGCCTCAGTTTTTAAATGTTAAAATACTTTGCCTCCTTCAGGTTTGTTTATCTGTAGCTATTGGTAAGTGAAGTGTTTCTGTACCCTTTGTTATATCAGCCAAGAGCCGGTAATGCTTTTGTGGATATGATTTTGCATTGGAGTTTTTCTTTTTTAAAAGGAGTATTCTGTGCGGAGGGAGGGAGAAACAGTGAGTTACTGAGTGCACATGATATGGGACCAGCTGTGTTGGATGAGACAAAAGGTCTGTATAGTTCAGGGTGTTGTCCTTGACCTTGAGTAAGAGGGAGAACATGAGAAATTAAGTATTTTCACAGTGATCTTTGCCTCCAGATTTGTACTATGTAACTTTGTGGTAAAACTACATTTTGAATGGGGTGTAGTCCTCTGAAAACTTCAGTTTAAAAGTGGATGTGGCAAGAACTGATAAGGATAAAAAGATGGAGTTGGTCTGTAAAAAAAAAAGTGCAATTGATGGAAAGGTAAATCCTCTCCTGTGCTTTGTGGTGTGTATCACATTCCTGAGGTCGCAGGGTAACACAGTGAAAGCACAACAATAAATGTAACTGTCTGGATAATGTCAACTAGAGAGAAAGAAGTTTTATAAGTTTATAAGCTTTCATCCATGCAGGAGGGACCACCTTTAGCAGAGGTGAAAGAGGAGTCCTTCCAAAGTAACAAGCAGTCATAACTGAGCTTCAGGTGACTCTAGTATTTTAAATATCCCTTTCTGTTTGTAGTCCCTGTTATCTTCATCTTTTCTGTCTCACCTTTTGTGTGAATTGGAGGTAGAAAGCAGGAGCTGTCTCTTAATTTTGATGTGACCTGAAGCATTTGATTTCAGAGCTGTCTAGAGAATTAAGTTATGCCTAAACTGAAGAGCCATGGTTCAGAAGTTAGGAACCTGTATGAACTCTCTCACTGTAAATTATAGAATAATTTAGGCTGGAAAAGACCTCAGTATCATTGTCTAGTGATTAACCTAACACTTCCAAGTCTAAATCACAGCCCGAAGTACTACATCTTTTAAATACCTCCAGGAATGGTGACTCAATCACTTCCCTGGACAGCCTGTTCCAACACTTAACAACCCTTTTGGTGAAGAAATTTTTCTAAAAAGCCAATCTAAACCTCCTCTGGTGCAATTTGAAGCCATTTCCTCTGGCCCTAACTCTTGTTGCTTGGGAGACGGACAAGCCACATTTCCTTTACAGGAAACTAATGGCTTTTGAGAGCCTTGTCAGTTGTGTTTGGACAGCAGTGTCACTCGGATTGCAGTGGGTAACTGATAGAGAAATGCCAAATAACTTGATGTGTATCTAACAACAAAATCAAAACAAAATAATTCTGAGAAATAGACCTGAATCTACAAGTAACATTTGCCTATTGCAGTAACTGTGTTTGCAAATAAATTACCTGCAAATTACTCTTCTGTTTGTTCACTTTTTGGGATACCTGAAAATTATTTTTGTAGTTGTCTTGAAAAATTTTCTGACAGTAAAATTTTTTGCTTAAGAGAATAAGCATGTAAACTTTTCCCCCTAAGTTCTTCTGAACAGTTTTTTTTTTCTGTAAACAGTCAACTGAACTTGCCAGCTGCAGTAAGTATTTTTTTCCACCGTCTTTGTACAGCATTATTTTCTGGTTTGTCACATTCTTTTGCTGTCTTCAGTGTTCATCTTTACACAGCTTCTCTTGCATCACAGCCCTTAAAGAAAATTAATTACTAAGCAACTGAATTTACAAGTGTTATGTTGTCCCAGAGATGTGATTCTATGTCTATTGTGCCTGCTTTGACTTGTAGCTGTGTACTTTTATTAAAGAAAAAAGAAATTCACCAGCTCTATTTGACTAATGAGGAAAGAAAATGGATCTGGAAGGGTCATCCTCCTTGCTCTTTGGTATTTGGAGAATTGTTATGCTTCATAGCACAAAAACTGCTAAGGATTGGTTTGGGGAAGCAGGGAGAGGTGGACATCAGCTGCTGCAAGGAATGGAGCATGTTCCTAGGAGCTCTCATGCATTATTCATCACAAGCTCTTTTCAGTGCAATCAGCTGGAGGAAGCAGTTAGTATAGTTCAAGCTACACTAGTATTTATGTTTAGGCGACTTAAACAAGCCCAGGCAAGTACTGCACCAACTCTTTCTATTCTGCAGCCAAATGCAGGGCAGACTGCAGCTCTGCTTAAACCCCTCTGTCTCTTTAGTCTGAAGAACAGGAATCATGCAACCAGGAAAAGCTGCACTGAGGATACACATGTGCATTCATGCTGAAAAATGAAGCTTCAGGTAGGAGAATGTCTTGTCAGCAGAAGGATGCTGTTGAGCCCTGCAAGAGACGTGTGTCAGGGCAGCTTCTGTCAAGGGAGGCTGCTGGAGAGGTTCCTCCTTAGAGTGCTACCTAAATGATCCCTTTTAGTGTCATACTTTGTTTAGTTCTATGAAGATACATTATTTTCTTTTACTGTGTTTCCTTCATTCACACTGGCATTCTTCTAAAGGTGCTAGGGTTTAAAAACAGGGAGACAACTTGCTTGTTTTTTTGGAAATTTTTGAGTTGTTTTTCTTTATGGTAGCTTTTTAATTTTATTGGTTATTTAGCACTTCACTTTGGGATGAAGGTAACCTTAAGAGATTCTGTTAAAACACAGCTGGATGTGATAAGCCTTAAGCTGCAGTGTGTCCTTTCAGAGGTTCTGTGTTTGAATGGCTGCAATATTTGCTACTTTTTTTAATTTGTTGAATAGAGATGCTTGTCAATAGAAGCTTCTGTTCTCAAAGCATATCTGCATTTTCTAATGTTACCAGTTGCTCTAAAAGAAACCCATAATCTGTCTTTGCAAGCTTTGTATATTTAAATTATTAAGGCTCTAGCAATACTGTTAATTCAGTTTTAGACAAAGGGATTTTGCAGAACCTTATGGAACAATAACAAAGGGTCTTTGTTCTGTTCTGTGAGCATTATTTGCCGTGTAATGTGTGGGTTTGTGCATATGTGTGAGAGGGAGGTACACAAATACATAATCTCATTTGGCAAGAATGTTCAAATGTTATTTGCTTTGTTTGTCTGAAGTGTGCCTGTGTGTGTGTGTGTGTGCTGCTTCTGGCTGCGAGCTGCGCTGTGCGGGTTTGTGTCCTGCCTCTTGGAGATCTGCTTCAGCTTTGGGGAGATAGATAAATGGCAATCTGCTTGTTTGTTTGTTTGTTTTAGTGGGCTGATAAACTTGACAGTGCAAAGATCAAGAGTCTTTGCTAGAGAACCAGAACAAAATGGTGCTTTGCTGTGCAGATGAGTTGTTTTCTTTTCAAAACGATAGCTTGAAGTCTAGTCCAGGATTTAGTAAATAAGCATTGCTGGTGGAAGCAAAAATTGTCAGCTTTATGTGAACTCCTCCAGGAGGTTAATGGTCATGGGTTTTTGGTAGAGCTTAAATGTATGCTGCCTGCCAGTATGTTGTCTTCCAAGATGACTTGGTCACCTAAATAAAATTTTCATGTACACAAGAGTGTTATTTAGTGACATTTCTCTTTTACCTTTTAACAGTTGGGAGTTACAGGATTTTGTCCCACACATTATCAGTCTGTGACTTTGGTAGGGGGACACATGTATGTTTTTGGTAGTCCTAAATAACTTGAGATGTTGACTCTTAAAATTTTAAAAGCTTGCTTTGACTTTATGTTTGAAAGTTCTTCAAATTTATATGCTGTGTGTACACTGAGAATTGCTCTCCTACTTGAATTTTGCAGATGCTTCAATATATGCCATAAGATAGAGAACTGGCAGTCTAATATTCTCTTACAACTGAATGTATGACCTTTCAATGTGTAAGATCCTCATTTCTAGAAGCTGGCTAGAAGAATTATTTATCTGATTTTATTAGACTTAAGAGATCCTGTGCAGTCAGTTAATTTATTGAAGTCAGTGGAGATGTATTTATGATTATATGACTTAAAGGGTTTTTTTTAACAATGAAGTGTATTTTACTCTTCTGCAGCTGAGTTACACCTAGAGTCCAGAGTTATGTTATCAAGTCATCAGGGTATGGGGAAGGAAGAGTTATTTTTGCACTTGATTGTTTAATATACTGATAATTTAAAATTAGGTTTTCTATAAGTGTCTCCATGTGATTCTTTTTCAACTATTCAAATTCAAATTTCATCTCTACTCAGCCTCCACTCAGCTGATATTATTCATTCTTTTTTATAATCAAATACTGTTTAGTACTAGCACCGTAGTACAATGTCACAATTATAGCACCGTTTGCACAGAGACAATTGAAACATGTTCACCTTGGCTTAAACCAGTTTGGACCCAGGGGAAAGTGTCATATTTGATGTGTTATATGAAAGTGGTTCAGCTTATGTCCATGCTTCAGAAGTTCCTCAAAGTCTTCAAGAAGCTGAAGCACGAGAGACCTGGATGGACTATGATCATAAAATCTCAGTCTTAGAAGTTTTATTCTGACTTTTACAATTTTGTAAAATTCAGACATTGTTACAATGATGATAAATTTTCACATGTCTGAGAATTGTTCTGGATTAAAGTATTTTCAAAATTTATCGAAGATTTGCTCCATCAGCTAAGAGTGAAAAAAAATATTTGGACTGAACAGGACACTGCAGTCATTACTTAGAGATACAGGAAAGTGAAAGATTGTACTGAACATTAAAAAAGGCAATAAATAAGGAAGAAAATGGCAGAAATAAAAATTTTGTTATATTTCTGTTGCTCACTGTGAAGAGCTGGAACCAAACCAGAAGAGGAAACAACATATCCACTATTCAGGCTATGGCAAGCATCAGGGCTGAGACTTATTTGATAAAAGTCCTTACCACTTTCATCTCCTATCTCTGTGTCTCTTTGTTCTGAGATATAAAGGCTTCTAATGGAAAAATCAGAAATACAATTAAAATATTTCCTATTTAATAGCAGCAAAAAATGTCACAAACTGAAATGAAGAGTATGCTTGTACAGCAGTGAATGGAAGAGGAGTTACTAGTTACGAGATACAAAGGCAGGATAATATTGTAATAGCATTTAAATTAAATCCATCTGTCCTGTCCTTGGGAAAAGTAGTAGAAAACTGGAAAGACTCCCTCTTTTGCCAGCAGGAGGGGATGACAGTGGCTGCCTTCCTCCCATGGGTGTGGCTGGGAGGAGAAACAGTGGTGGGGCTGCAGAAGGGAGGGTTCTCTGCACCTCCTCGAGGATGGCAGCATGCCAGGCTGGAGATCTCTGCACCTGGTGTGGTGGAGAAGGACAAAGGGGTGTCATCATCTCCTTGTGCTTCAGCCTCAGCACTGTAATGCGGCCACTTCATCATGGGCATCTCTTGGCCGCTGGTGACAAGGGAGGGTCAGTAAAAGGAGGGACAGACTGTTTCCCCCCCACCACACCTCCCCAAACTTCCTCATCTCGTTGTCCAAAAGTACAGGACGCTCTGCTATCTGAGCAGAAACAATTGAAATGCTGTTGTACGTTTCTTCCTCCTGGCAGTGACTGCAAATGGGAAGAAATACAGTAGGAATGTGACCTGTGTAAGGTTTGGTGGAGAGACAGGGCTAGCAGGCAGTCATGTGCATCTCCATGAATTGACTGCAACCCGAGTGAGTCAGGACATGACTGTCAATTCAGACAAGCCCAGTCTAAGAGCTGAATGACCACATTAGTGCAGAGATGTGCCAAGCTGCAGCTGCTTCTCTCTGAGCAAGTCGTGGGTGAAGGGTTGAGTGCTGTGCTATCTTGGCACAGCTCAGGTTTGTTTCAGTTTTTTTTTTTGCATTCATATTAAAGTAACAGCAAGTGAACAAACTGGACATGAAGTAGCATTTTGATGTTTTGCATACAATGAATGATAGTCACTGCAGTTTTGCTTTGGACCTACCTGGTCATGTATTTGACCTTTAGCAATGTTTAGAGAACAATGCTGAAGTGAGATGATTGCAGACACACACAACATCCGAGCTTAAAGCTAACAGAAAGGCATTTCAACACCATTTGTAATTGTTGGCCAACTGATGCTGATGACCTCAGACCTTGGACTGAGATACAAAACCATGAATACAGATAGGCCAGTTAAATCTCACCAAGTCAGACCACCTCTGTACGGGACTCTGCAGAGAGATTTAGCCACTGTGCCTTTCCTGTGCTCCTGGAGGAGTTTGTGTGAAGCTAGTGAAGGCTGGCAGCTTGAAAGCACTGAAAAAATGGAGGTCAGGAAGGAAGCAACAGCAACAATTGCAGTCTCGGATTTGGGGAATTTGGTTTTATTTTGTCATTTTTATAGTGTCATCCTACGATACTTTTGTCTGACTGCATCTCTGCACTATAGTTATTTGAGGCACTAGTGGCATTTCTTTTTTCCTATTCTCTTCCTGTCATGTATTGCTTTTCTGATTTGCTGATTTTTTTTTTTCTAAGATCTAAATTCAGTTTCTGGAGAGAATCATCTCCTGTACGGGAGTAGAAAATAATGTATTCTTGAACCCTTCAGCACTAAATGCATATCTGTGAATGCTGATTAATCCAGAGAACTGACTCAAAACCCCAAAGAGCCCCTTACACTCATGATAATCAAAGTACTAAAGTTGTCAACAAATTTAAGACCATAGCCAGAATTGAGAGCACAGGAACTGCTATACCAGGTTAGATTAAAGCACCTTGTGGCAGTGTTCAACAGGAGATGCTTAGGGAGTAGTAAAAAAGGAGGCATGTCATTATATGATATGTCAAAAGTTGGCATACCATCACCCATATAATAGTGCCTGCCAAATATATTGGAAAATGGCACAAATAGGCTTTTGTGGTGAGTGGTTTGTCAGGGAATTGTCTCTGTCATATGCAGCATGACCACAAATGTTACAGCTACCCAGTCGTACCTTCTGTATTTGTTAGTAACACTTTGCATGCCACATAACTCCTTCACTGTGAGTTATGTCAAAGGACTACAAAATATTTTGGAAGTGCAGGAGTCCTATCAGCTGCCATAGAAATGAGCCAGCCTCAGTGGGGAAACCCTGCCACTGCACGACGATCTCAGAAGAACATTTGGAGGAGGTAAAAAATAGGCAATTGTCAATAGACAGTTCAGTCAGACTTAAAAAGCAGAGCTAAACTTTGGTAAGTTACTATTGCATTGAGTTACTGAGAAAAACAAGACACACATTAAAGAAAAATAAGATTTTTTTTTCTGTATGATCTTTAACATTCATAAATCTGTAAAGAACAGAGAGAATTTCAGATAATGTTGTTCTCCCCACCTCCTCTGCTTTTTGATGTCTTTTTGTGTCTTGCTCTCCTTCCCTTTCATGTCTCTACTTGATGTGTTTTTGACATTGGGATTAATTTTTTTAAATTTCACTTCATCTAGATATGTTGCTTTCACTTACAGATTCTTCCCACTTTGCTAAAGTTACTAATTTCTTTCTTATGGTTGCATTTCCTAAAAATACTCTTTTGTAATGTGTTTTGGAATCCATGTTTCTTGGTTAGCAACTTCTTTTCCATGCAGCTCTGCGGGCTGGGGGATGAGTGGCTTGAGAGCTGTTTTGCAGAAAAGGGTTGGGGGTTCTGGATGAATATGAGCCATCAGTGGGTCCAGATGGCCAAGAGGGCCATTGGCATCTTGACCAGTATCAAGAATAGAGGGGCCAGCAGGGCCAGGGGCAGTGATCATCCCGCTGTACTCAGCACTAGTGAGGCCACATCTCAAGTACTCCCTTCAGTTCTGGGCCTCTCACTCCAGAAAGGACATTGAGGTGCTGGAGTGTGTCTAGAGAAGGACAGCAGGGCTCTTGAAAGGTCTAGAAAACTTGTCTTACAGGAATGGCTGAGGCAGCTGGGTTTGTTCAGACTCGAGAAGAGGAGGCTCCAGGAGGATCTCATCACTCTCTACAACTGCCTGAAGGGAGGTTACAGCGAAGTGGGGACTGATTTCTTCTTCTCTGCCTACACAGAGGACAAGAGAAAATGGCCTAAAGATGAGATAGGAGATTAAATATGAGAAAAAAATTTCTTCACTGTTGGGATGGTCAGACATTGGAATAAGTTGCCCAGGAATGTGGTGGAGTCAGCACCCCAGAGGTGTTTAAGAGGCATCTGGATCTGGTGCTGGGTGATGTGATTTAGTGGTTTAGGGGTTAGTGGTAGTGCTGGGTGGATGGTTGGACTTGATGATTTTAAAGGTCTCTTCCAACCTTAATGATTCTTAGATTCTATGATCTGTCTGCTATACTTGAATGAAAGAAAAAGGCAGTGATTGGAAGCTTTCCTGGTGCTACTTTATTATCTTAACTGCAAGCTCACCCAGTAACTGCTAAATGCTCTTTAGTGCTGCTGACTGTATTTGCTTGGTGGCTGTTACAATGTCTGTGGGAATCTTCTGTGGCTTAAACTGAGATAATCAAGAACAAGCAGTCAAACAATCAGTGCTTCTGCCTGTTGTGTCAGACAGTAAACTTTAGAGGGTCAGATTGCCTAAAGAAAAGTAGGTCTCCGAAGAGCAATGTTGTAAAGTCCTATTGCTTCTCTTGGGAGCAAAACCTGTGAGGGTCATGTCATCTTTTACTCTCACTGAAGTGATTTAGTTTTTCACAAGAGAGTTCCACAGTGGGTTTGAAGGAAGTAACAGTTCTTTCTGCCAGTATCACTTCACAGACCTCTATTAAGTCTGATTGGGTGCTGCCCTTCTTGAAATGAATTAAAATACCCTTGCCCTGAACTTTGTCTCCTGCTTGGCAGGAATTTTTTATTCAAGTGCTTTCTTTATGAGCCTAGCTGTGAGGAAATGCAAACAGCTCAACTCAAGCCTTTCATCTTACAGCTGGGGAAAGCATACCCACCAGTGCTGTTTCTTTCAAGTTCTCTTATTTTCATGTACTGCAGACACCAGAAGGGTACTGTAAAGTTGTTCAGAAGTGCTTTAAAACATAGTATGTATTCCAAAGATATTATTGGCTTGGAGAGGGTGAGGTTATGTAGAAAAGCACTGCAAAGGGGTGATTTTCCCATTTCTCCAGTTAAGCAATTCAAGGCCGAATGACTACTTAGATTATTTCCCCATCACACCCTTCCCCCTTGTCTCGTCCATATTTTTTTTCTGTTATGCTTTCTGGCAAAGGACACAATAAATTCACCTGTTGGCTGGGTGATAACATCAGACAGTCTTGCCTCTCTGAATGGCAGCCTCATTTGGTGGAAAAAAAACCACCTTGAATTTCAGTCCCAGTAAAGAAAAAAAAAACATAATAAAAAAACAAACCAACCCCAAACCACCAAAACCACACAAAACCCAGAAAAGAAATCAAATCATCATCCCACACCTCCAGGGAAAAAAAAACCAACCAAACAAAAAACCCATACTGTTAGTTCTTTCTGAGATGTAACACATTCAAAAGCAAAATCTAAACAGTGGTACCAAAACAATGAGTATGTTAACATAAATGGTAATTTTGTGATCTCTGCATTGAGCATTCCCATGTGTCTGTCCTGCACATAACTGGAAGGAAAATAATAAAGGTTATAAAGATAAAGGTTTCTTGGTTTTTTTTAATCTTACTCAAATTTTAAGTGATACTTGAAATGTGCATTTTTTTAAGATTTGCTTCCTCTGTTGCAGTTACCAGGCAGTGCTGCAGGCTTGTTTTTATCATGTGTTTTGGTATACTCAGCTTCTGTGACTGCAGATGCATGGATTTGTTTGATAAATTTTAAGCTAATTTTATAATTTTGAAACTTGAGTAATGGGGATTTTTTTTTTGTGTGTATAAGAGCTCACTGAAATTGAATTGTCATAGTTTAAAATGTGGTAAACAGTTTGGATTCTGAGTACGAGAGCCAGTAGTGCTTCAAGTGGCATTTGGCGATGAACTGACACGCTCCTAGACTGTCCTTGAATTAGGTCCTAGCAAAGACTGGTGATGCATGATTTTTTAAAATTATTATTATTTTTTAAAAGGGAATCTGAGGCTCTTCAGTGGTACAATTTGGCAGTTCAAAAGAGAGGTAGCAGGAGAGTGTTGGGAGAAAATGTTCTTCTAGAGACTGGTTTCTGCACCTTCTGATGGGCAGCTGAGATGCTGCTAACATGGATTTTTGTGTTTTTCTTGTCCAGGGATCTCTTTTTCCCTTTTTCTAATTTAATGTCAAGTTCCCATCTTAGCCTAGTGTAACAGGAAGCAATCTGAAAAGCAATGAATTTAGGCTCCCTTATGCTGACTTGGTTGATTGGTTGGTCTCCAGGCATTCTCTGGTTACTACACACTGTTAGTTCTTTCTCTTGATATTAAGTTAATAGTTGAGCAGTATTTACCATTCCATCTGGTTTCTATTAACTACTAATTTTGTTGCTTTTACTTGTCTTCAGTTTCTCTTGCTGTCCAATGGAAAATTAGTGTTTTATGACTTGCTAGGGTACTTACTTTATCTCAATTGACAGTCAGTGGTTAATATTAGGATGTTGAAATGTAACAACACTCTTCCCCAAGGAAATATTTGTCTGTCTCAAAGGGGTTAGATTGATTTGAAGACCCAGATGTAATACCTTAAGCTGTTTTGAGGCACCAGCTCTACTTTCAAATCCAGGCTGGGCCATCTTGGTTAAATGAATAATTCCTGTGTTTTCTGTGTGCATTGTTCAGGAACTCTGCTTCTGTTATTTTACTTTTTCTTTAATACTTCCCTCTCCCATAATTGTCCACCCTGGTCTTTGTGAGAATACTGACTGCGGGTTGTTCTCCCTAAAAATATCCCTTGTTTCAGGAGACTAATTTTTCCTGACTTCTGTTGGCTTCTCATTTCCCAGGTTACAATTAAGGGTCAGAATGGGAGTTGACTTAGTGATCATCTGTGCTGCAGTCTGGTATAGTTATTACAGTTGGACAGAAGCTCATAAATTAAGAAACATGAGCTTAGCTGCAGTAGGCATCCCTGAAACGGATTTGTGTACAAACTTTGGGAGTTGCTGGTTTCTAAGGGACAGTGGTTTATAACTGTCCCTGTTGTTTTTCATCAGCCTGAAAGTAATGAACTTTGATGACAAGTTGTTATGACAGTACCTTATCATAGCCACATAAGCTTTTCAACTCAAAGCATTTTAAGAACTGAAAGATGTTTTCTCACTATTTTTTTATGGCTGCAAGGGTAGGAGAGCTCTAAGCCTAAGATGTGCTTTGAAGGCTCATGATTTACCAAAATACCTATATTTAAATGGCAAACACATAATAGACAGGCAAAAGAAAAAAAATTATCTCTGTCCTTAAAGCTTATTTTGATTGGCAGAATTTCACTGGCTGTGTGAGGCAGGCAGTTTTGTGTTGGTATTTTGCACCACTGTTTTCATGAAATACCCTGGCATTTAAACAAATTCCAACCCTATCAAAACTCTTAATTGGGCACTGGGTGTGTTCTCTTCTGTAAAAATGCAGTATTAAATGTAAAGAGTTGAAGAGTGGTTCCAGGACCAAGCCAATTTCTTAATAAGGTTGCCTTAATCTACACAGTGTGGTTTAAAAATAAAAGGATGCCACTCCTCCTAATAAGCTGTAGTGTTATGGATAATAAGAAATGTAGCTCATTACAAGAAGCCATTTCTATAATCTTTCTTCTGTCTCCCTCAGCCGTACTGGATCTTACCCTTTTAGTGGTAAGATTGAGACATGGTTACCTGGCCTAAAGTACATAGCTGTCTTGTGTGGAGAGGAGCAGGCTTAGGACAATGTGTGTGATAATTCAAGAAAGGAAATCTTTTTAAAAAACAAACCAGAGGCCAAATTCATATTGAAAAATCAAGCTAGGTAAATGCAGTGAAAATTTGCCCCAAATGCAGATTTTAGTCTTTTATTTCAGTCTTTTGATCGAGAAACTGTGTATCCTATGAAATTATAATAATATTATGGCAGGTGACAACTGGAGGAAACTTAGTGGTGGGAGCTGAGGTTCTTCTGTGAAAGGATTTCTGAGATGCAGCAGGTGTAGGATGGATGTTTTAACAGTCTCATTTTTGCAGCCCATTTATCTCAAAGTCGAGTAAAGTACAACAGGGACAAGAATATTCCTTGGGTGGGTACAGCTGGAAAGGAACTCTTCATTCTCCTTTGCTGTCTGATAGTCTCTCCCCAGCCCATAAAAAAGCTTGTGAATCAGGCTCTTCAGTCTAGTTTTTCTTGATGCTTCAAACCATTTATTTGTGCAAATTGTCTGTCATCAGAAGACCTACATTTCTCATCTGAAATTCAACAAAGAAACATAAGAGACATCCTGTCATTAGAAAAACAAAGCAAAACAAACAATTAGGGGTGGAGGAGGATTATCTATTTGTTTTCTTCCTCAGTTGTATTGCTGATTATATTGCTTATTACTTGCTCGGTTGTCCTTTCCCTTTCTTGCTCTTCTGCTTTTTATTTAAAAGAGTTTTCACTTCTGCCATGCCATGCCACGTAGCAGCTGCTTTTGATTGCAGAAGTACAAGTAGAAGTCTTCTCACATGTCTGACTCCAGGGAAGATACTAACATGGTTTTCACTGAAGGGAAAAGAAGGGTGAACACAGATGCATCTGAGGTGAAAACAGAACATCTGCAATAGCAAGAAGTGTGAATTTAACAAGAAGGAAACATGAGCTCCTGATCAGCAGTGGGAAGAGAATCTGCTCACTGTCATGTGAGCATTTTTGCAAGTTGTCTTCTTTACCATTTTTTGATGTGAACAACTTTTACCCGTCAGTGATTTTTAGAGGTGATCTCTGACTCTGTCCCGTTCTTTTCAGCTGAGCTTTGGCACAGTTTAGTGTCCAAGGCCTTGAAGGTCTGACTACAGAAAGTGCACCTCCTCGTTCCTCAGACATTGCTCAGTAGTTAGCCTAGCTTTTCTTCTTTGCTGTTGTCTGTGGTACAAATAAAATCAACTAGCTTGTCATTAAAATTGAGGTGACACTTGAAGGATTTCTCTTCTAAGAGGGTTTCTTCGTCTTAGTTTATTGTGACCCTTGATTTGACCCTGTCTAGTGCAGATTCTTTCCACTAAATGAAAACAAAGTGTAGTTTGTGAGGTTTTTGTTGTAATATATATGTATAAATGTCTGTGTATGCATTTTAATACATTTGACATAAATACACCTATCGGTCTTTCTACTCCATTAAAACCTCCCATTTTTACACTAATATCCTTTCCTCTTAGTGCCTTTTGTTGATTACTGTAGTTTTCTTTTCTTCTATTGGGTTATAAGATTTCTGAATCAGTTCCAGGCTTTTGCCATGTGTTGTACTCCTGAATTCTCTTCTTTCTTGAAAGCATCAATTGAATTTGGCACAGTATTCTGATTTTTAATTACATCCAGTCAGAATGTTCCAGTCATTCTAGGCCCTCCAGTATTTGTAACTCTTGTATAGTGAGATTAACTCTTTATCTTTCAAGGAATAAAACCACCCTGTCTGTAAGTATTTGTTAGAAAGGTATGTTGAACTGGAAGCCAAGTCTAATGTTCCACTTCTGAGGAGTGTTAGCTGGCAGAGAAATAAAATCCTTCTGGATTTAAAAACTATTGCAATCCTATTTTCTAAAGCTTACGGGAGTTCCCCTTTGCACCCAGGATTAGATTTTATGAATATTTTATTTCTATCCATTCTACATTCTTCATATTGAAGTCACCCTCCTTTGTATAACATCCTGAATTCTGTTTCTTGCATTGGATTGAAAAATATTTCCAGGTTATTGCAGGGGTGGGGAAGGATACAGAGAAAGGCAATACAGATAGCAGTAGAAAGACAGGAGAAAAGGGCAGGTTCTTATGGGAAGAGTATATCTTAAGAAGAGCCAAGAGTGTTAAAGGGCACAAGGAGACACAAAGTGCAGGTGTGATGTGGGTTAAGGTGGTGCTGGGGACAGTGGTGGTGGCTGAAGATGCACTTGATGTGGTCACTGGTTCCTTCTCCTCACTGTATCTCTGCTGCTGAAGGACAGGAAGCAATGCTTACTTATAGGCAGTGTTTATGTGTGAGTTCTGCTGGTTTCACCCTGTCACTTTGGGAAGCAAAGTGTTTTTTTAATCTCCATAAGCCTCTAGTCTTGCACCAAAACATGTCCCTCCTGAAATGTAATCCTCTTACTTCAGTTACGCTGCTATGCTCCAGTTATGCCCATGCATAGGGAGCACAGGCAGCAGGGTTTCTGAGTATGTCAAAGGTTAGAAAAACTTAAATATCCAAGCACCTAGAGTAAGCCTAACTTTTTTGGAGAAGCTTGTAGATTCCTTATGTTGTGGGGCCTCACTAGGAAAAAAAAAAATGAACAGATCAAAAATAAAATGCCAC
Source organism: Chloebia gouldiae (assembly GCA_003676055.1). Taxonomy (NCBI): domain Eukaryota; kingdom Metazoa; phylum Chordata; class Aves; order Passeriformes; family Passeridae; genus Chloebia; species Chloebia gouldiae. Next base: position 4,179,056 of record QUSF01000014.1, read on the forward strand.
CACAAAACAAACAAACAAAAAGCAAAATAAAACAAGATAGGCATCTTTGGACATACATCAATTTGCATCACCCTCAGTTTCCTTGCTTCCAAGTGCGAGGGAATGAGGACATTGTGGAGCACCTTCTGCATACTCATGGACCACATGCTTAGAGAACTAAAGGTCATTATACAGCCAGGGAAGTACAGTGACAATTTGAGATGAAATTTAATAGTGGTGGGGACAAATAGACAAGTTTCAGGGGTGAAATGAGATTGGTGGAATGAAATGCATCACTGACTTAAAGGAAGCGGTTCCTAAGAAGTAGTCAGTGTTAGTAGTCATTGTTTTGCCAGGTGGTGAGCTCTGAGAAGCAGCTCTTAAAGCAGATCCTGAAGTCTGAGACTCCACGTGAAAATCAATGCCCTGACAAGATCCAGCTTAGAGATTTACATTCTACAACCAAGAAGAATGGAGGGAAGAGCTCTCAGTCCTGTTCTCCTTGCTTTGGCATGGTTTCAGTGTACCTGAAACTCGTCCTGTGCAAACCACACACGCTGTTCGGCCACGTGCCTGTAACAGGACACAGCTGCTGGCTGTGACACGGAGCAGCACCGCATACAGCAGTAGTACAAACAGGGGTGAATTTCACTCAGGGCAGCATAACTTCCTTGTGCCTCGGGTTTCTCTTCTGCCAAGTAGCTGCCACGTTTGCCTGCTTCAGGATACTGATACCGAACTCCAGACTTGTGTTTTGAAAGAGGCTGTAAATTGCAAACTGGCCTCATCATGTCTCTTTTACAGGTATCATCTTGTTCTGCTCTTGTCTTGAGCTGCTCCCTAGTGCAGTTCAACGCTGAACAGCTGCAGTATTTCCTCTGGAGGGGGAATACTGTTTTGGATGAAAAGTCCTATATAAGAAATCATGTGCACTGTGCACCAAAGCTTCAATCCTGTAGTACAGCCTGATTTTCAGTGATAATGTCAGTGTTACCCAAATACTTCAATGTACTAAGAGATGTTCTTCCAGTTTTGCATCCTCTTTTTTGTCATTTGTTCTGTTATTTGGGGTACTGGCAGCAGATGGTGTTAAGGAACCTTTCAAGAAAGTTATCAGCTTTTCTGAGCATCTCTATAGAAAATTAGCTACTTGTTCCTTTGAACTCCTACTTTTCTTATTTACTTCTCTCTTATGCTACTTGGTTCTTAGCTGCAGGATAAGACGGCCTATTTCACTACTTTGAGATTCTAAAGCTTGGAGTTTTAAGTGACTGGAAGAGGTTTGTCCCAGCGACTTTTCCCTGGAGATGAGATGTTTTCTTCACTTCTACACATTAAGCAAGGGAAGCCTACAGGGAGTATGTCCAAAGACCCGCAGACTTTTTCCAGACCTGATACTTAAATATCTCTATCTCCCTGTTTGGAGGATTATTAAAACTTGAACTGTAAGGGTAATAGGAAACTGTCCTAACTACAGGGTGAACTGTTACCTTTTGATCAGTTGTAAATGCATTTTCCTTTGGGTTGATTCCCATTGTTCATGATGCTTGTTTTGTTGCAGGAATCCTTGCCCACCAGTCTCAGGTCTTGCCTGACCTAAAGAATAATTTAATCTCATCTATGAATTTCCTCCTGGATACCTGTGAAAACACAGTGATATTTGTAACTTTCTTAAAGCAAAGCACATATGTGTAAGGAATGGTGAAAGGGAAACAGAGTTAAAATGCAAAAGATGATAAACATATCTAACCCTTAGCTTTTCCTTGCAAATTCACACCAATCTCACTCATGTGTGGTAACTTTGTATTGAAATACAAAAAATGTAAATTTTAAATATAGGGGAGTCTGAATGTGGGCCCTAATGAGTCTTTGTGCATTTAAGTCTTTGTATTTTAGAGCACAGTCCAGTTGTTCATGCAGGTTGCATCCTTATCCAGTGGTACTGTCTGATCACTCTCACTGCCTGCACTTGTAAGATGCAGCTCAGCAGCATCTAATCCTTCCCCCTCTGTTCCTGCCTTTTCCCACAGTGCTTGTTGTGCTAAATCATCTGTTTTGTCCTTTAGAGAATGCTTTGCATTTTTTTTTCCTTGCTGGATGCCTTCTGAAGACCCCTTTTGAATCTGAAATCTGAGAGATTTTTTTCCATTTTGTAATGTCCAGATAAGCACTATTGCTTGCCTAGGATTTGGCTTTTAAGAAAAATGGATTTCCAAAGCAGTTTTTACTTTCTTTCAGTATTTAGGAAGATGCTTCAGCCGTCATTTCAAACTGGAAGGATGGTACTTACATTCAGGGATAATTTTATTTTTTGTGTTTTTAAAACTAAGAGGAATCAGAAATATATTTTTGGGGCAGGGGTGTGTGGAGTGAGCAGTTTCAATTCTGGATCAGAACTTTGTTGTAAAAAGATCAGTAAGCATGTGGTTGGTACAATGCTGTAGGTATAAAAGCTTGCAAACTGAGGGTCCTACCCCCAAAGGGAATCTTCTCTGCTGGATTCTAGTACCAGTGGTGAAGCCCCTCTTCCATTGTTTCAGCTCTTCACTCAATTAGAGGTGCAAAGGCTAAGAGAAAACAGCCTCCCTTATAGATATGATTATGTATGTTTGCAGCAAGTATAAAAATGCCTTTAATTATTTAGCGGTTCTTTGTGATGTTTTAAAAGTTACTTCAAAAAATACAAAATTATGTGTTTTATTAATATGTATTGTTTTCTAAATCAGCTGCAGATTTCACAGATAGCCAATGTGATTTCTGCAGATAATGAATGTGTAGAGCAGTGAGCATAGAAAAGATGGAAACTGAGTTTTTTAAATCTAGCTTTGGTAGGGGTCAATTTAAAGGCAATTTGACAAAAATCAAATTGTATAAATTAATACACTTTTCCTGATAACTTTGATGCAATTTCCTGTCACAAAGAAAGTAATCACTCAAAGCTTTAGATAAATAAAGAGCATGAGATTTCATGTGAGTATGAGACTTAGTTATAATCCTTTCCCCTTGGGAAGTAAACTCTACAAAATGCTGTGTCAGTGCAGGAATGCAGCACTGTCCCCAGCAGGTCAACCAGCACACCCCACAGCTGCAGTTCCTTTTTGGTTTCCTCGGAATAAATGAGTGAGGCAGAGGAACCCAAAGAAGTGAATTGCTTAATACTACTTGCATAATACCAGTACTTTTGAGCTGATGAATGTGTGTTTCCATAAAAAGCTCAGAGACTGAGCAGGATTTCACTGGAACTGGAGCATGAGAGTTGCAGAAAGAGAATGAGTAAATGTCTTCAGTTAAGTGGAAAAGCTTCTGTTTCAATAGGCTAATGGCCCAGAGATTTTATTTTAGCAGAAAATGCAGGCGTTCCTGGGACTGTAGTGGTAAATTTAGTTCTTACGCAGCTGTTGGCATTTGGCTCATTCAGACACACAGAAGCCTCAGCCCTCTCCTTATTAAACAGAGTGTGTGCTGAGTTTCCCAAATGGGTGAAGGGCAGTGCTCCCCTGGAAGGCTTCTCTTCAGATGGTAGGTTTTGGAAGTCTCCCATCCAATTGCCTTGGACAGTCTTCTGCTGGCTACTAGGTGTTTAGGTTTTGAGGCTGCCCACATGGAGCATCCCCTTTCCAGCTACAGGCACCATACTCTGTATTCACACCGTCTGCTCAAAAATAAAAAAATCTCTATTTTTCTTCTCCTTTTACTGTGTGCCGGCCTGCTTAATTTAGCCAACACAACTTCATTGGCTTCAGTGTTGCACGGTGTAAGCACTGCACAGCTGTCCCTTCCTGCACAGGGGTTCTTTAAGGTGTATTCCTGCTTCTCCCGGCTGATTGTGCAGTAAATGTAGATTTCCATGTGCAAAGGCAAACACGTTTTTCTAGCTGACTCTTAGTGCAATTTTTTCATCTCTGTTTCTCATGCCTTAAGGTAAATTAGTGTTTTTAAAACTACCTACTACCACTTGTAGCTACTGAAATACTTTTCTTCCCGTCACGGTGTTGGTAGTGACTCAGAGTCTTTGAGCCAGCAGTGTGCCCAGATGGCAAGAAGTACATTTAGAGTGTGTTAAAAACTGGTTGCTTTTGCAGCCTCTAGCACTGTGCAAATCACAGGATTTCTTGGTCAGTGAAGAAAGGGCCATCTTGAGTCACTGTTGTTCACACACAACTGTGAGCAGACAGAGTGGCCCTGACAGACTGACATGTAAAAGCAGGAGTTGTCATACCTTGGCTTCTTCAGCTCTGAATTTTTGCAGGAAGCCCTGAAATTCATAATTGCAGAAAATGTCCTGCTGAGCCAGGCTGTGGGAGATTGTGGTTAACAGTGGCACAGGAGGCTGGGGGTGCACCAGGTGTTTCAAAGCCCTGCATTACCAGGTCCTTGCTGTGCACTGGTACTGTAGGAGTGCAGGGACTTTAAATGTTCCCAGCACCAACAGTGCAGAACACCAGTGGGTGCCCATGAATGATGCTGTGCCCAGGAGTGGTATTCTCCCTAGTCCCAGGTAGCCCTCTCTGGACTCACACTAGTTGGCTGCATCCCATAGCATCAGGTGAGGCCCTGTGTGAGACCAACTGTGCTTTCTTGACAAAAGAAAATGAAATGCTCTTGGGTTACTGGTTAGGGTAGCCTGCTGCATCTCAAGAGTTTTTTGCCTTTTATTTCTCGTGCCAAGGAAAGATACCAGAAATCCGTGAGTTTTAGGAAAGAGAATGTAGACTACTGTATATATGCTTTCTCTAGTTTTGTGGGGTTTTTCCAGGAGCAGAAGGGGAGCGGATTTTTTTTTTAATTAAAAAAGCATAAAAGTATGTAAATGTGGGCATTCACACATGCATGTTCTTTAATTTCTTTGTGGTGTACAGTCAGTCAACATGTTTGAAATTTCCTGGATAATTAGTAGGAACTCCAGAGAGTAATTTAATAGAAATTTTTATTAGCACATTTATGATTTAAAAAGTTCTGCAGTTCCAATGCTCTTTTAAATGAAAAGTACCTTTTCCCTCAGGTGTGAATAATATTTTTTTCCCAGAGCAGTGTCTTTAAGGATGGCTGAATATGTTGCTTTTCTTAGACTCTATTTGTAATGAGTGGTCTGAGCTTACAAATGTTGCTAGAAATGTAACATGAATAAAACTCTCCAGAACATCACAATTTAGAGTCTTACAAGGATCCCACTCTAATCAGTGTTTTTGGCTCAGTGAGTTTAATGGCATTTATAGGCCCTAGTTGATCATTTGCCTAAATTTCTGTGATTGTTCAACACTGAGTTTGAAATGCTTCAGGCAGAATATTTAGCTGACTGCACTAATAAAAACGTGAAGATAAAATTTCAGGAAAAAGCAAGCTGGTCTGTACTGATTAGATATTGCTAGATAGGTGTAATATCTACAAGTGCTCTTTCAAAAGTTATTTTGTCATGTGCTTTCAGCCATATCATGTTAAATGGCAACAAAAATACCCTGAACACTTTCCCAGGATCATCTGGGAAGTGATTTCTCTAATTTCTCTAGGGAACATTGTTTGCCCTTATAATTCATGCAGTCAGAAATAGGTTAATAAGCAATCATGTTACATTAAGATGTAAAGAGAGGAAAATAAGGTCAAATCCTTGAGCAATATAGAAACTACATGAAGTATCAAGATTTCTTTGGGCAATAGACAGTTCCCTAGTGTTGTTCTGAATCTGGTTTTAGATTCAGGAGACCTTTGTAAGTTTGGCTAAGAGATTAATTCACTGTTTTAGCAGTATGCTTTGGTGGTATGAGTTGAAGATAAAAGCAGCTTTGTGGGCCACGTTAGATGAGCAGAGGCAGTGATCCAGGCCCGAGTGGCAGCTGCCACCCTGCCCAAGGAGCAGGTGCCAGAACATGGGCTGACACCTGCAGGGCCCTGCCAGCACTGGGAAAGGCCAGCTCTTCTGAGAGGCTCTCCAGGATGCAGGCTTCCTCTTGTCTGCTGGCAGCTTGAGAAATTTCAAGTTATCTGTTGCCTAGAGGGTTTTTTAATTGGTGAATGTATAAAATAGTCAATTGATTTGGCATATTGACATGTTTAGTGTACCATGAGAATTCCAGCAGTTGCATTAAATGCAATTACTTTGTGAAAGATTGAATGTTATTCCTTTTAATGTGTTTATAATTGCAGACTTCCTCAGTGCCTGTCTCTTTCTTTCTGCTGTTAAATACACAAAATTGTTTGAAATGGCATTTTCGCTGCAAGCTTAATGTGTACTACTTCCATTATCAAGAAAGGTGTGTATTTTTGGATCATGTCTTTTGTACTTCATGTAATTTGTTCCCTGAGGGAAGGATTTATTTTTTTGTGTTGCATCACATAAAGTTGTGCATTAGGCAGGTTGTCTGGCAACAGCAAGGTAAGAAGATCAGTAAAACATGTTGGATGCCAAACTTTGTAGCTTGAAATTGGGCACAGGGCATCTGCATGTAAAAAGTGTGCAAATCAATACATTTTTAGTGAAATGTATAGAAATAAAAATTTGTGCTTCCTGATGAGGCAGCCTTTGGTCATCAAGAGGAAAATATATATATCATCTTTTAGCTCAGATGGTTAGAGAAGGAAGGTGGAGGTTCAGATGTCCATTTTGAAATAGCAGCTGGAGATGCAGGTTATCCATGATAGGAAGCACTTTGCAGGGTCTTTGGAAGTAAACCAAAGCAGTGCAAAACCCAGAAGAATGGTATGTTGAACTAAGCCATGGAGAAGAGGGCCTTTTTGAAGAGAATGCTCTTCTCACCTTATCCACTATCTGGCTGGAGTCAAGAAAGAATCCAAGCATTTTATCTCTTTTGTAGTCCTAGGACCAAGCTGAAAAGCCAGGCACAGAGCAGTACACAGCAATAACTGTATCTGTTCACGTTCACCTGCTGTGCCCGACAAGTTTGCATGGTACTGGACACATCCATGAAGTTCTGAGGGCTGCTCCTCAGGCAGGTAGGAGATGGAGCACATGGTGTTTCTCTCCACACTGGGGTGCAGACATGGGCAAGAGGTTCCTATTTAACTTGTACACTCTGCTGTGAACCCCGATCACAGGAATTCTGGCTTTGGCTGTGTGAGTTACGTAGCTGTTGTGCTCAGTGGAAAATGGATACATTAGGATAGCAAGGTAGCAAGGGCAAAATAACTTGAAATGCTGAATATATGAAAATAACTTGAAATGCTGAATATATGAAAGATTGAGGTAAAAGGAAGGACAGAAGAGAGTTACCTTCTAGATATCTGAACTGAAAAGGCCTTGAGATATGTCATGCAGCCAAGGAATGGTGGCAGGAGGGAAAACGAGCCAGGCAGCAAGGAGAAGGCAAGGTGTAGAGCCCTGCAGAAAGGCAAATGTGAACTGAAGCAACTGTAGAAGGAAGAAGGCAGCTCTGTCACTCACAGCTGGGGGCAGATTCAAGGGGAAGGTGGAAAAAGAAAGGAAAGCAGGGAGGAGGATTCTGGCAATTGCAAGCAAGTGCATCCAGAGGACCGGGTAGCAATTTTTCTGGTTTTCAGTCATTTTTCTAGAGCCACACTATCTGCTGGGGACCTCAGAGCAGCAACTGCCAGTGCTCAGGAGAAATGACAAATTGCAATTGTAATTTTTTCCTACCTGGGTGGGGTTTGTTTGTTTTTTAAACACCTGCCAGGTGGTTCCAGTTGAGGAGGATGACTTCAAAAGGCAGTATTCCCATTATTCCATACAGAAAAACTGAATTGCTAAAGGAGAGTGACACTTTAACTGGTGATAATTGTAGGGGCCTTAGTTACAGATGTTGCTTTTGTCTTGATCTTTCATTCAAGTGCAAAATCTAATGCTTTTGCATGAGGGAAGGAGAGCTTGTTTGGAGCTCTGATTACCCACGAGAATATGTCTTACTGTGCAGTGGGAACATACTAGAAATAGTCTCTGAAGGTTTTTATTTGTTGGAATTGATAGTACCATGAAAGCTTAACCTTGCTACTCCCATGTCTGTGTTAATTTGTGAATAATTCTAAAAGATCCCAGTACTGATGATAGATATAGAGTGAGTGAAATTTGTTTTTTGCCTTTTAAATAATTATCTGTTTAATGTTTCTGTTCCTCATTAATTGTGCCTACTATTAAAATCTACTATAGTGAATTTCCTGTTGATGTTATGGATGTACCTGCTTTGTGTGGCTAAGAAACAGAGATGTTAAAAAGAACTTAGGTGCTTAGGAGTCCATTAGGAATATCACAGATTCCTAAATATACGTGTGCATGCACTCTGTAGCCCTTACAGGAATACTTTTCAGTACTGATTTTTTTGCTTTAAAATGGTCACTTTTTCAATAACGTAACCAATTATTTGCAGTCATCTGCTAACTGAAACCTCTGATAGGTATATTTCCAACAGTAGATGAATAAAGATAATATGTGCTTCTGTCTCTTGGAGGCTTCTGGCATTTATCAGATAAAAGTCTGTTTGCTCTGCATCATCTACTGTGTTGTGCAAATACAAGTCTTGTCTTCCAGACTGTGATGCTTATTGAATTTTACCATATCCTTTTCAATGCAGATGCCTGTGTAAGTTCAGACATGCTCCCTTGCAAGCATCTTCTTCAGCTAGACAGGAGTTTTGGTTGGGGGCATTGAGTTAACATGAGGAAACCTCTGCTCTGTTTAATTTCATCCTTGTCTTTGGCACCTTGGGCTGGATTTGAGACTGTCACCTGTCTTGCCTCAGGGAGACTTCTCACCCAAGGGTTTCACTCTGCACTATCATTTTCCCTTGTTGCATGTAGCCTTGCTCTGTTTGCTTCCCACACATCCCTAGAAAGCCAAGCACAGCCTGCTTCCCCCACACCTCACACACAGGCAGTGGTAAGTCTTTGTGCTTGCCAACTTGTGGTGGTCTCTTTTCGTCATAGTTTGAGAACATGTTCCTCTTCTCCTGTAGCTTCCTCCTGTCTCCTGTAGCGTCAATGAACTTTTTTTTTTTGGCCCTGTTGCTATGGTTACAGTGCCTTTGATGAAATCAGCTAGCCTGTTTCCTATGACTGGAGCCAGTTCTTAGCCACACAGATTCTGGCAGTAGTCCTGTCCAACGTTAGTCTTCACATAAGCATTGTGTCCATATTTTTGAGGATCTTTGTGTGTTTGTCTGTGTTCCAGGAATACTGTTATCTGTGTAACAAAAGCTCACAGTCATCTCAAAAATCAAACTCAGTCTTGCAGTGTACAAAATCTGCCATTCTGTAGATCCGTAACTGAATGTTACAGTTTGCTCTGTTTGTAGTGCTTGTTTAGGAAAAACTTGTTTTTCATTGGATTTTATTCAGAAAGGTTTTTGCAAAACAATTTCTAGGCTTTTCCAAGTGAAGTAACTGTGTCCAGTTACAGTGAACTGATGTTCAGAAACCAGGTATCCTTAAAGGATGAAATATCTTGCTGAAACCTGTTGTTAATTTTTGAAGGAGATAAGATTGTCATCCTTGTGTCAGGGTCTGCACACTGAAAAGTGAATAACAGATGCAATCATTACTTATTTCAGTTTTGAGAATTGCAGCTTCCACATTTCCATCTTGTTTGATATTTCCAGTATAATTCCAAGTTCTGTATTAAAAGGAAGTTCCTCAGTAATTCTGCCCTGTATTCTGAAGTGACAAGCATGTGGTAATTCACAGTTGTTTCAACATCACTATGACATTTTTGTTTTTCATTAAGCAAGAGCTTTTAGCTCTAGTGGTTGGATGTTTGCCTTTAAATGTAGATGAAGCAGATCTTCATGATACTGATAAGTGTCTTTTCCAAAATGGATGCCATCTGAGTAAAGGCCCTTACACTACCCTCAGAGAGAAGAAATAACTGTTTTACTGTTTATCAGTTTGTACATATGTTGCCTATGTGATTTTCTGCAAGATAATATCTTGTTAAACAAACAAAGCAATTCAGTGATTGTTGTAAATCAGGCTGGTGTCAATAGAAGCAACGTTAAAAGCCCCAGCTGTAAGACTTTCTCCATGGAATGTGATTTCCAATGGCAACTTTTAAGTAGTTTCATCAGTGTGGCTTGTTGCTGCAGTGATCCTGTTCTTGCTCTTTCAGAATGAGAAGGCTTTGGGGCATTCCATGAGCCGCTCTAGTAACATCTCAAAGGTATGTTGCTCCATATAACTCAGTCTTTGATAAATTTGGGGGTACTGGGATTTTTTTCATTTCAAAATTGGGCGATATATGTGATGATGTGACCAGTAGAAAATGCTGTTTATGTCTGTCATTGATAGTCACTCCTGAAACGTTAGAACTCTGGTGTTTTGCAGACTCTCTTTACAGGTCAAACGAAATGGAAGCTACGGTAGGTTTTCTCTTTCACACTGTCAGCCTCCTCAGCTTGATAGGAGCAAGATAGATGACAGATGCCTGAGATCTTATCTTGGAGGGAAAGTGGCTCCAAAAACATCACTCAAGTATGTTGTTTTATAAGATAAAGCTGTGTAAGATATGTATAGCTGTGCATCCCATAATATGTGTAGGATTTGTGGTTAAATGTTATTCTATTGTTACTTCAACACCAAACTATTTTTAAGTGCCATGAGTTTATTATCAGGACATGACTATGTAAGTATTTTTAAATGTTTGATTTTGCAGGGCCTGGTCAGGTAAGGCAAGCAGGATGCTCCACCCCTTCTAGTCACTCTTCAGCATAGCCAGTGGCCATATCCAAAGCATGATTGCTTTGTTATGCCATTAGGAAAAAGGTATCTTCTGTCCAAGATAATTATTGCAATACATACCCTACTTCTGCATTGCAAAAAAGATTTTTTGGTGTCTGTGCTGGTTGAACAGTACTTTTCATGGAGTGTGTAATCTTCAACTATTTGTTGCCACAGTTTTAAGTGGCTGTATGTAGTTATTTCTAATGAAACACTGAGTCATTATGGCTGCAACATAATAAGTATAGTGAGTACTTCTGGATCTAGAGAATTGTTTGTGACTATCTCCAACAGAGGAGACAGTGTCTGCACATAATGTATAGTTTATATGGGCACAGACAGCTTTCACTTTGGAGCCAAAAGACAGGATTACTGGGTGTCCTAAACAGTGAGCAGGGCAACTGTGCCTGGTGCACAAGGTATTGACCAAGCTGTAGGTGTTGTTATCATGGATTGATAAGAGATCATTTTTCCTTTGGCATAGAAAATGGGCATTCATGTAAGGGGTCTTGTAATAAAAACTGTGGGAGTATAAATATTCATGTAGGTTTTTCTGAAATGGGACTATGCTTGTGCCTTTTTACCCTGGTTCTTGTCTCCTTAGGGATCCTTAATTGGATTTTTAGGTTTTATTCAGCAGAGATAGTAGTTTTGCCATTAAGTATCATTGTACTTTTCCCAGAGTGTCTCAAATCAGCACAAACATTTTGGCAGCAGTACTTTGGTACCCATATGAATCTGCACAGTTCATTCTTAATTCATCAAGAACTGATAGTGTGGCAGTGCAGTGGGAAGGACTTTGCACTCTGGAAAGCTCTCCCTGGGAGTGCTGGCAAGTGAGACATCAATATTTACATTCATCTTGAAGTGCTGAAATGTTCAGCATGACTGCTGTGTGTTGCAAAAGCTGAAGTTCTCAAGGGGATCAAAAGTCAGTCTTGCCAGTTTAATGGAGGAGACCTTTTGGTTGCAAAGTGAGCTTCCCAGAGGTGTTGATGTTCTTACTGCTCCTGTGTCATCTCTGCCTGATCCATTCTGTGCACCTTCTCCACTCTGGAGATAAGTTCAAACAAGGGCAGAGGGTGAAAGCCCCATCAGTGAAGTCAGCCCCTGATTTGCCTGCCTGTCTGAATACTGCCTTGTGCATTCAGGCAGTTCAGTGCTAAACTGCAACAATTATTTTGTGGTTGACAGGTGCTTTGCTGTTGCATGCAATTTCAAATGACAAATCAGGAAACATTATAGTAGTGCAATGCTGCATGGAAGCTTAAGTACATGGAAATTTTTTCTTTCATTGTGAGATTTAATAGGAAAGGGCCCATTTTTTTTATTCAGAATACCACAGCAACCTGGCCAATAAGGCAGATTGGGTACACATTTCAAATATGGAAATGCTTGGCTGCCTGTATAGAAATCCACAGGACTTGTTGATCCGACTCCATTTTAAGAGGAGCTTTTTAACCAAAATTGGGTTAAATCAATTATATGCTGCATTTCCAGATTTGTTGAAGTGCGTGTGTGTGTGTGTACAGAAATAATGGTCGTGCTTTCTGCAACTGACTGTTTCAGCTATCGTTTTTTCCACCTAAATCTAGCTTACAGCATAGCAACATAGCAAATCTGCTACAAATTCTTGGCACTGACACTTGATTCAAAGCCTTGCTGGTGCTGATATGTCATTATGAACCTGCTGTGATTATTACTGGGTGTCTTTCCACTGCTCTCAGTTGTACACTGCAGTTTGAGTGGAAAGAATTGAGTCAGAACTCAGCCTTTAGCCAAGAGAGGATGCTGTGTTACTTACTGTGACCAAGGAAAGCAATGCCCAAGGGCTTAAAGTGATCAGGGAGGGAGGCAGACAGATGGTGCTACTGAAAATGTAATCAGCTGGTGGAGGTAGCAGAACCTTTCTGAATGTAGACCCCCAGTGTCAGGGCCAGGTGGAGCTGTCCCTTGGGAGAAAGGGGCAAAAAGGCAGATGCTAAGAGAGGCAGAAGAGATGCTAGTACATGTGGCCAAGCCAAGAAAAAGCAATCACCTGAATACTTGGCTAGGGATGGAGGCCAGAAAGAGCAGAAAAAGGAGCAGGGAATAAAATGCAGGAGGATTTTCGTATGGTGTCATTAGGCTGTGTGCAGTATGTTGCACACTGGGGGATGTGGCATTCCTCCAGGCCCTTCTTTGCTTTTTTTGGTATATATATTTCGAACACTCTTTTTAAATCTGCTATATGTGAAACATGTAAAATTCTGAAATCTTTTGTATTTGTTTTGAAATTAAAAAAAAAAAATGAAGGCAGATTTAATTTATTTAGTCATGGGACTTGAACACAGCCCATTTTCCCCAACTTGCCCTGTTCAGACACATAAACAGCACTGATGCTGATTGAAGCAACCCCAGTTGGCACAAGGGAATACAGCCCAGATCCACATCTTGGCTGTTTACCCTAAGCCAGCATTTTTTTTTCAAGCAGCCACTGATTGCTGCGAAGTGCCTTCATCATTCAAGCCCCACAGAGAAATAATTAAGCTTTATAGAAGCTTCATCCTCTAAATATAAAAGAAATTGACCCTAACACACAGCTAGTCACTGGGAGCAGCCAAAAGAGGGATTTTCACAGTAGTGATAATTCATGCCCTCAGTCCATAGATAAAGGAATTGTGCTTACAAGCAGATGAAATGAGGTCACTTACAAAGCTGGTCTCTAAATAGTTATTCTCAAATTAGTGGTATTGTTTACCTTTAAAGTATCTGATATATCCTGAAAGTGATGACGTGATGTCTGGAAATGCCTTCAGGTCATCTGTGTACTGTTCTTGTCATCTGATTGCTTTGGAAGGTGGATTCTACTGTAAAGGAGAAGCACTTTGTAGTCTTATTTTCATAGCCCTCCAAGGGATAAACTTTGAAAATGCTAACACTGGGATCACAGCAAAGGAATCAAAAGTGAACTCCTTAAAAAATGTAAATGCTTTGTCTTTTCTGAAGGCCTGTGTAATTTTATCTTTTGAGCAGAAGCATGTTGTAAAGTATTAGATTATTCTTAGACTGAATAGCAGCCAGTGCAGACACAAAGTGGTAGCCTAAGCTTGCTATGAAATTTAAAATCCATTTAGGTTGTTCATCAGCTTGGACAGATTTTAAAAAGCATATGAATACACACGTCCACTGTTGCCTGAAGCTTTAATGGATTCAGTGAGCATTTGTCTGGAGAAAAGTAGTCCAGGTTTTTCAGTTGCAGAAATTGGCTGTCGTTTACTCTATCAGATGACCAAGGCTTACTGAAAAGAACTGCTCCTCAGAGGTGTTCTGTTCAGGTACATGAGCCTGGTGGTAGGGAAATACAAGTTGCTTAAAAAATCTCTTCTACTGAGTTACTGCCGAAGGAAAAGCCATGAAAAATTGTATAGTGTGAAGATGAAAGTATAGTCTTTCCTCAAGTGCAAGAGCAAGTAATCTCATGCTGGAGCACAGTGCAGTCATGTTTGTAAGGAATGTGATAGTCTCCTTATGCTGTGATAAATTCCCTCTCCTGGGGCTGAATTCTTTCTGCATATAGGAAGGAGGGCACCCCATAAAGGAACCTGCAGTGGTTTCCTTTCCTCTTTTGTTCTCTCAGTACATTCAAGGTATTTTAAGGAAGATTTTTAAAGACAAAAAGCCATATATACTTTTTTTTTCCTTCTCCCTGCAGAACCTATGCAGTTTTTACTGGGTTTAGTCAACATTAATCCTGTGCTATAGGCTGGTTGTATTATTGTTGGGGAGATTTTGAAGGGATAGATAGCCTCCTTTTTCTAATATCTTTTGCTCTGGAATCTCTAGAGAAAAGTACCTGACAGAATCTTCCTTTAGATTTCTTTAGAAATAATAAGGGAAAACTGACTTCAACTTTGCTTCTAGTTGCTAGACATAGTTTTAATTATAGTCATATACATCATATAAAGTATGGAAGAAAGTTCTTCCAGCAGCTGACTGCTTGTTCCTATCAAATTGTAGCCAAAATTACATGGTGGAGTTGATCGTCTGCTGTAAATGTGCTGCCACAATCATCTTGAAATTTTCAGATGCCTCTTTCCTATGTCTCCTCTGCAGTTTTTTAACCACTCTCCGTTTTAATAATTTATCTTAACTCTTTCTAAAGACACTTGATTTTAATATGCACTGGAAGTCAATATGGCATGAATCTGATAGGGAGAACTTACTGGAGAAGATCAGAAGTTGCTGATGGTTGATCCTGCCATGGTGGTACAGAAGCTTTCAAAACCAGCCTGTCAGCAGGGCTGTCTGCCCGTCCCACCCCCCAGTCTGTCCATAGATGGCCTGTTCTGCCTATCTCAGGTGTCAGGTGTGTCCAGTTTGGCCCAAGGTTATTCTGCTGGGTTTTATTCTATACATGTACTCAGCTTTGGGTAAGATGGGAAATAAGTTACAATGTCTTACTAAGGGTTAAGAGGTGTGTCAGTCTTGGCTGAGTCTTGCCTTTGATTCCTGCAGTCCCAGCTGTAAATGGATACCTGTTTTTTCAGTGTCTGTGTACCTGAGGCGTCCTAATGTGAGGACAGACACATTGCTGTCTATAGTGCTGTTGAAATAAAACCTTAAAAGATGAGTTCTGTGACAAGGAAGGTTATGTTTTATCTGTATTTGTAAAGTAGCATGTGCATGTATCTTCTCTCACAAAGAAATAAAGAGTATAATGTGTGACAAGGAACCTTGATTTTGCTATGACAGTGTAGAAGTCTGTGGCAGCTTTGTTCAAATATACAATACGGGCTTTTAATAAATTAAGTATAGAATTGATAAGTCCCAAGACAGATACAGTGTGTGTTGCAGCATGATCAAAACAATGATGACCGAGCAGCTCTGGTGTCTGAAGCTGAAGCACAGGGCTGGGCACAGCAGGCTTCTGTGGTAGCACACCTTTTGTCACCTGAGGTCTCCCTGGTCTGGCTGTCTGCAGTTGCCTGACCCAGGTCTCTGCTGGCAGTGTTCTGTGTTCACAGAGCTCTTCTGTGCAGCCCAATATGGAGATGACATATCTGTTGTTCTGCTGACTGTGGTGTTCTTTCCTGGGTCTCAGGCTTTGCTGTGCAGATCAAAAGAGCTGTAAAACTTTGTTTGAATTTTGATGTGCAAACAGTGTTTGGCAGCAGTGGGTGAGCAGTGCAGCCTGTCCAGCAGCTGTGGAACATGGGAGACCCAGGTTTAAAGATTTTCTGTTATGAGGTTATTAATGCAGGTGTCCTCCCCACAAAAGTCTCCAGGGAGAGCTGAGAAGTTTGTCAAAGTGATGTGCAGGATACAGCAGCAGAAAAGGTCTTTAATAACAGCCAGTGGAGTGACAGCTGAGACAATGTTCTTTCTTATCATATTGAGTTCAGATTTGTCTGTTAAGTGTTAAATATGCCAAGAGCTTCACTTTATGTTTTTGAGTTAGTTCAGCTAATTCTTCAGCTATTCTATTTCTCACTGTGTTCTTGTGACTTACAAATATGACTGCTGCCAAGCCTCTTCTCCAGCATGGATCTTCCATCCTGGAAGATCTTGTTCAAGTAAGAGCAGGATGAAAAAAGTACACTAAGTACTTCAGGGAATGGTGTGGGTTGGCAGATGGAGCTCATGTGCATATGCTAATAAGGAATACAAGTCCTCAGGTTGTGTTTGAGTTACTGCTGGTTCTGTTTTGTGAAGAAACAGCTAGCCTCCAATCTCTTGCCATCATTGTTAGAGGAAGGATTAGCTGTTCCATGGTAGCTAAATTCCTGCTAGTTTATACACACACTAGCATCTAATTATTCTAATTACTGTAGCATTACCCATTTCCTGAGCTATTGTTCTGTGCAATGTTTGACAGCTGGCAGGTTCCACTCCAGAGATGTCTGCATCTGACCTTGGGGTAAAACATTTCTGTTCTGATCACTACTTCTCCAGGGCTGAGACTATGTGACCTTTCTCACATTTAACAGTAAAGTCACTTTCTTACAACTAGCCCTTGAGTATCTGCTGTAGAGTGATATCTGACTCCATATGCTGTGTTTCACCCTGAAGGTGATTGCTCTGCATACTGACTCCTGACTTTTGGGTTTTTTTGTTTGTTTGTTTTAATTTCACTGCAGGCTGGAAGTCCAACCTCTGTCTCTGCCCCTCATAGCTTCTCTCGGACTTCTGTTACACCATCCAACCAGGACATCTGCAGGTAAAGTGTGCCATTTGCGTGGCTACAGTGAGGCTCAGGCAAGGTTCAAATTAAGGAAAAACAAAACTGAGAAAGCATGTTTATGGGGAAGTAAGTGATGTGGGGTTCCCACTTGAAGCATACCATTTGTTTGACTCAACTGCTGCCTAACACTGCTTTGTTAAATCCTACTGACTGTTTGGCCCTGCTATGTTTGCCATTCCCACACTAGCTGTAATTCTCATTTCTTCACTTTTAATTATATATGTTCTCTTTTTTAATTGGGTTTTTTTTTTACTTTATGTGCTTTTATTCCACTATTCTGCATGCAGTTCCAGTGCAGTGTTTTCTGAGTGTTGTCATCACAGTCCAGTGCAGTCTGCTGTTGTCTTGAAAAATCCACACTGCCAGAACCCTGTGACACAAGGGGTCACTGTGACAGTAATCTGTCAGGACACGTTACACGCAGCAAAGAGAAACTCCCGTGGGCAGGATCGGGGCCAGGCACTCAGGTCTGCTAAGAATGTAAAGCCCACCCGCACCCTGAAATTCTCCAAGTCCCTCAATGACGTGGACCAGAAGGCGCAGAGCACCAGCGAGTGCTTTGATTATGTGGAGCGGACACGCTCGGAAGGCAAACTGACCCTGAATCAAGAGCAGTGTTTAAGGATTAACAAATTTCATCTTAAAGAGAGGAAACCGCTGAATCTCAGGCCTCTTTCTTTTAGCAATTCTAAGCACTCCTATATCCCTTCCCTTTCCAACTACTCAAGTGCATCGGGAGGAGCAGAGAACCCCAGCGCTGTACATATCCCCCTGCTGGAGGACAAGGTGGACCATGACTCCTCAAGGAGCAAAAAACTGTTGCGTTACCTTTTTTCCTTCTCCCACACCTCCAGCATCAGCAGCCTGCATAAATTTCATGAACTGGAGAGCTATTCCAGTCACTTCCAAGCTGACAAATCCTCCAGCATGCTGGTGGAAAGCACAGACTTCTGCTCTGATGATATGGGAGATGATGACGTCTTTGAGGACAACACCTCAGTGAAACTCAAAACAAAAGAGCAGCGAGCACCACTCTGTTCAGTTGAGAAGGACAGTGACCTTGACTGCCCTTCCCCCCTCTCAGAAAAGTTACCCCCTCTGTCCCCTGTGTCCACATCAGGGGATACCTGCAGGTTGGTTTACCAGAGAACCACCTACCTTGTTAACCCTCCCCTGTGTCGTGGTGACTGTTCTGCTTTCCCCTGCCTTTGTGCTGTTTCTGTCTCTTCTTTTACCCTGTCACCTTGCTAATACAGGATGTGTGATTTGAAGCATGCAGCCTTTTCTCTGTGGTCCTGCACCCTTCTGATGCACTTAACAAGGCTACTAAGCAAAATAACTACCTTTGGAGTCAAAGAAATTCTCCTAAAATTTATTTCAGGTTTGGGGTTCTGAGATATTTTATCAGTGCCCAAACTGGAAATACTATGAGAGATTCAGCTACACATCATAAAGGTCAAGCTGAATATGTCTTAGCTTTTAATGAGCAATGTGTCCTGATAGCACTGCTAGTTTGGTCAGAGGCAGGGAATCAGGAGGAAAACAGACTGCTTGAAAATTGCTTGTGGGATCAGATCAATATAGCTTTAGATTCCCCCCCCCCTCACTTTGTATCCCACCAGACTTTTTTATTTGTTAAGGGCTTCCTGGTTGTCTTGGTCAAAGGGTATCTGAGCACTGGCTTTTAGTGGTAGGCCTGTATGATAGTCCATAGTGTGAGGTTCAAAAATGATGGGTGTCCTTATTCCAGCTACAGAGGATTAATCATGTGCACAGGTGTTAGGAGCAACAAGATCTGGACTGTCTTCACAGTCACTTGTCTGCTGGTCTGCCCTGTCCCACATCAAAAATGCGCTTGAGGAGCAAGAGTCATCAAGTTCAGGATCAAATGTCTAATCCCTCTACCTAGCATTTTATTATCCTAGTCTTTCTCCTCCCTAACAGCACTTCCTAAAGCTGGCTTTATTATTACTCTCCAATATTATTTTATTTCCCCCCTCATTACCACCATATCTAGTTCTGTACTGGCTTACCATCAATAAGATGCTGTTGTAATCCACCCACGCCTTCATTTCCACATGCCAGCTATCAGCAAGGTCACAAGAGGCAAGATGCTACACATCAGTAAGAGATTTCAGTAATAGACAGGGATGGCAGCAGGCCAGAATGTACTTCACATATGCTTGGTAACTTGTATTCATTCCCTGAGCTCCTTACCATCCCCCTTTCAATTCATGACCTCTTCCACATGGTTAGAAGGACTTCCCAATGCTTGATGCTACCCAGGGGTTGTGTATAAATTGAATCTGGAAATCAAATGTTAACAGCTGGTAGTAACTCATTATCAGATGTCTTTGCTGTTTGCACAGTTAGGCTATGAGAAAAATAGAGAATTTTGCAGAGCTAATGCTTCCTTAGCAACTCTTCCTAAGTCAGATTTGGAGAACCAAAACCATTTAGAGTAAGTGTGTTTTGGTGTTCAGATTCAGTGCTGTAGTTTTGCATTGTGAATCTGTCTCTTAGGAGTTTGCATTGAAATTAATCACTTGTGTAAAATCCAGACTGTCTAAATTAGATGTTCATGATCCTGGGGTGGACTGTTTCACCACTGGTATTGGAATTTTGTTTTATCTCCTATTTCAAACTGTAGTACATGAGTAGCTGTACCTCTCTGCACATATTTTGTCTTGGGAAGTGCTGTCTGATCTGTTTAAATGCTATTTGCAGTTAAGTGCTATTGGTCTGGGTGAAACGTTGTCATTTCTTGCTCCGTTTTTTTCTTTCAGGTTCTGCATTTCTGTCAGGCTCTGTATGTGTGCATCATCTGTGAGAAAGCAGCTCTCTAGTTAGCTGTGTCTGTGCTTAATTATTTTGTGCCTGTGTATGTGCTTGTGCTGCAATTGAGTTGTTTAGTTTTAGCTCCTTTGTGGAACACATTCCTTTGATTTATATGTCTCGGGATCCTCAGTGAACATCCATGTGTGATCACAGATACTAGATGGCTCTTCCACATCCTTTCTGCTTCCTCTTCTCCTAATGAGCAGCTTTGCTTCTGATTCAGGATATGTCACTGTGAAGGAGATGATGAGAGCCCTTTGATTACCCCCTGTCACTGCACGGGAAGTCTTCATTTTGTGCACCAGGCCTGCCTGCAGCAATGGATCAAGAGCTCGGATACGCGATGCTGTGAACTGTGCAAGTATGAGTTCATCATGGAGACAAAACTGAAGCCTTTGAGAAAGGTAGGCTCAGGACCTGCTTCCCCAAGACGTGCTTTGTTAAACAGAGATCCACTCTGGAACAGGCCGTCCCACGAGCCTGCAGCACCCACCATGTATTTATTAATGGTTTTGTGGCTCCTTAGTAAGTCTGGTCAGTCTTGTATAGGTACAAAAGGACTTGAATTAACACTCACAAATTCAACATCACTGGAATCCAGCTCTGATAACAGCTGTTACATCCCAGCAGCTCTCTTTGTGTGTGTGTGTGTGTGCATATATATATATATGTATATATATATATGCGTATGTAAATACATATGTGCATGCAACAATCTGATATTTTTCTTTTGATTTTAGAGCACAAAACTCTACAGTTACCAATATTTTTTTAATGGTGAGCTTTGTATTACTGTTAGCTGCTTTAGTTTGTGGCTCTAAGATCTGCATGGCTTTTAAGTTCTCTTCAAAATATGAGCATTTCATATTAAATTTGCTTTACGTCACACTCCTTGGATGTAATTTAGTTAAAATTTGTAGCTTTCTTTTTCTCTTTAAAGGATCAAACTTACTTAGTGAAAATAATACATTATAAATAGAAGGTGGTTCCCTGTTAAATGGGTTTTAATTTTTACCTTTTCGTAGGCTGTGAGTGACTAGAACCTGTATTTTTGTTAAATACATAAGTATCTTTCATAAATCTGGTGACTTAAAGTATAGGTGCTAAGATCAGTTTTGTGCTTCTATCCTCATTTTGTTTTCCCACATCCTCTGAGCTTTCAACATCAGTTGTCCTGACATTAGGATTTTGAGATGCAAGTCACTGGTATTCTTAGCACAGACAAGTCTTGCCATATCTAGCAAAGTGGAAGAGTTTGATAATGATAACCTCAGTCTGGAACTAGAATAAATGAGAAACATTAAATTCAGTTATGATGAGCCTAAATCATTTAGGGTGATAAGTTTGAACTGCAGCTATCTAAAAACTGTTATGAGAACTAGTCCAAATCCTAGAAGTGGCTTCTAACAGACAATAGAGCAGATTTCAAACATTTCTTATTTTTTCAGAGAGATGTACTGTCTGCAAAGTGTATATCTTAGCATATCCAGTGGATAGGATGTCCTTTGTGTATGACTGTGGTGGATCATTGCCTTCTAAAACTGCAGATTTTGGCTTTATAGCCTCTTGGCACAGAGTGTAGTTGTTTCTGAGCTGCAGTATTGGTCATCATAAGCTCTTTTGTCTGCACAGACCATACTTTGCACAGCCCAACTATAGGGCAGGAAAGGAGTTACCCTAGAGAATCCAAAGAAGAGTTGCTACAGTTGTCAGTTGACTGCTGTTTTTTTTCTGTGCTTACTCTGCCTGAAGTGGGTGGTGAACATTTTCTGAATATTTGTGCCCTGTGGGGAAAAAAAAGTGTTGTGCACCTTCAGAAATGAGTCATTCACCATCATTAGTTATATCTGAACAGGTCATCTGTGGGAAGCAGACAACTTGCCAGAAGGTAGGGATAGAACCATAAATAGAAGGAGTTTGCCTCTAAAATATATATAAAGAGTCCTTTTAGAGGTTCAGCTGCAGTAAAAAGATAAGATGCCTCTGTATCTTCAGCTCAGCCCTTATGTAGCCTTTCAGTCGGGAGAAAACAGCCTGGAATTGGTGAGTGTGGATGGGACAAATAATAGGGCTTCTCCTTGTCTGTAGGGTAGAAATGGAATTAAGCTTCCGTAGCATCTTAAGGTTCTAGTGCAGCGTTGGGCTGTTCAAACACTCACTAAGGGAAGAGGGTGAGAACAAAATTTGTCATGGCTCAAATTAAGATAAGGGCAGAAAAGAGAGAGATGTTTGATTTTAAAATTTCAGTGTAAAAAAGAGACATTAAATCTAAATTTTCTGCTGGGCTTTTTTTGTTTGTTTGTTTGTTTTAACAACACATAAAAAGTGCAGAATTGCTGGCTATTTTAAGTGGGAAATGGCACATGCTGTGTCATCAGAATAATACAGCAGGGACCTACAGATTTGAGTTTCCTCAGAGTTTCCTGCTAGTGTGCAATTTGCAGAATATTTTTTGTTTTGCTTTGCAGTCATGTCTCTTGAAGCAGTGAGGTGGTGCAAGCTGGTTTTGTGACTGTGAAGCCAGCAGTTCACAGGAGGCATTGTCCAGAAGACGAGCCCAAGCTGTGGGACAGAAAAGAGAACTGTAAATTAGTCAAAGCACAGCTCCTTCTGGCTCTGCAAAAGCATTTGCAAATAGATTTAACATGGTTGCTTTTTGGCGAAATAATTTGATTAATTTGTAGTTTCTATCAAAAGGTAACACCTTTTTATAGAAGCAAAAGCAATTTTCTATTTATAATACAACATGCAAAGAGAATGTTTTGTTCAATCTTTTGATTGAAAAAATAAAGCTTTCTAGTACAGCAAGTCTAGCATGTCATTCATGGAAGTACTCGATTATTTTGCCATGATGAGGTTTGGATGCCCACATAACTGGAAATGTGGCTTGGGCTGAACAAAGTGATGTGTCTGTTGGCAGCACAGAGATGATCACAGAGTCTCTGTCTCATGTTTCAACCATTCTCGTTTTTGTGGCAGTGGAAGCAATAATTCAACATAATGGATGATTTCAATCATACCATTAAGATCATCCTTACACCCCACATCATGCCTCCTTTTTGAAGTCCGCTTTTTCTACAAATTATTTTACAAGACATCAAATGCACCTTTTTATGCATGAGACGTTTATATGTCCCAACATGTATTTTGTGGAAGTGTGAGAACAGCCTGTCATAACTCTCTTCCAAGCAGATATGCTGAGGAATATGTGTCCCACATGCAAAAATTTTCATCTTATACATAGGCAAAATTACAGAAAAGAAATTTAAAACACAGCTTCTGGGTGTCCCAGGTATGTTTGGCATATTAAAAGCATCTATAATAATTGTCTGGTTTCCTTGTATCTTTCTGAAAGTACACTGGCCTGGTTTTGTATTTTTGTTTGGGCTATATGAGCATTATTGTTAGATGCAGATCTGGGGATTTAATTTGCTGTATCCTCGCACTTAGAAAAGCTGTCACCCCCATTTTACTGTATATTCTTAGGGCATATGTATTTAAGTGCACTTGAAACACTGAAAATGAAGTGTGAGTGTCACTGCTATAAGTGGTGTTCAATACAAGTGAAGATTGAATAAAGCCCCCAGAGGCAGGAGGTGAGAGCTGAAGAGCCATGGGACTCTGAGAGCCCACCATGAGGTGTCTGTCTTTACACACCCTGCTCAGTTGAACCATGGGCCACTTCCACTGTTCTGCTGAACGCCGCCCTGAGCAAGGGTACCCCCTCCCAGTGGAGATGCTCAGCTGCAGCTGTGGCTGCCTGCTGTCAAGTGGGGAGCACGGGAAGGAGCAGCACTGCTGGAGCTGCCCTGTGTGGGTCAGCAGGGTGTGGTGACATTGTCCTGAGGCACCCCGTGGGAGCTGAGTCCCCTCTGGCACCAGGATGGCTTCTGTCACAGCAGGGTGAGCTGCCAGCCATCACACACATGCTGTGACCAAAGCAATGATGCCATCTGACTTTTAAAATTCTCTTTAGGAGGAAACTGGTCTCCTGTCTGGTTTTTGTTCTTATCAACGTTCTCTTTTCATACTCTCTAGTAATGACAATAAACTCCTAATCTCTTACTCTGGTTCCTGGTTTTTTGCCAGTGGGAGAAGCTGCAGATGACAGCCAGTGAGAGGAGGAAGATCATGTGCTCTGTAACATTCCATATCATTGCCATCACCTGCGTTGTGTGGTCTCTCTATGTCCTGATAGACAGGACTGCTGAAGAGATTAAACAGGGGCAAACCACAGGTATGTTATTTGCTTATCTTCACTTATTCTCTTAGAATAATTATTTATCCTGATTGCAGAGAGGGTATGGAACATAAGTGTTAAACTTAAACTAGTCAGCTTTACCCTCGTGTTGGGTTGGTTTAAAAGCAGAGTTATAAAATTATTTTGTTAAATCAGTAAATTAACCAGTGAATTAATCTATGGGTACTTTTTAAATCTATTTCAGGTCAATTTAGTTTGTAATTGTGAAATGCATGGATATGAGAGTTAACCCACTGTAGCCAGACACAAAGTTGCGCTGCCTCAGCAAATTCAGATCTAAATTTGCAGATAACAATATAAGCATTTGTTGGCTGCTATGACTACCTTTAAACTCAGCAAAACTGGAACCATTTTTAAAAAGAGAAGAAGTAAGAGGAACCTAAATTCAAATCTTTGAGGTAAATCAACAGGGTTTTCTTTCCACCCAGTCATCTGTGGGCTGGGTTAGTCATCAGTGAGAGCCATGTTAGGCTGGGAAAACTTTTATGAGTGATTGCACTTGAAGCAGAAGAAATTCAATTTGAATATTAGGACTCCAATTTGCACAACTGAGATAAGATGATAGAAGTCTTATCAAGGGCTGCCAACCCAGTGCACAGGTACCTTAACTTCTTGAATAGAATGTTTTCTTCAGTATGTTAGCAGCAAATGTACCAAGTTGAAATGTGTTAACTCAGGTATGCTGGGCTGCAGATTTGCAGCTGTCACAAAACTGTTCCTCAGGCAGCTGAGCCTGAAGGTGGGGATAGAATGGATGGAAGGTGTTAGAAGGCAAGCTGTCCTTGCTTACAGAGCACTGTATGCCAACTAGACATGCAGGTGGAAAATGTTTTGCTGGTGATTGAACAGTGTCCTTCGGGGAGGTAGTTGAGCATTGCTAAACCTGTAAATCCACAGAGGTGTTAAAGTCTCTTCAGAGCAGAATCACTTGACATTCAAAAGTTATCCTCTTGTTTCTCATTTAGGCTATAGTTGCATTGTTCACTACTTCAGTCAGGAAGCTGCTTTCAGTGAAATCTCTCAGTTTCTGTTCCATCCAACCCCATTTCTTCCATGAACAGTGAACATTATTGGCCTTTCAAAAGTGTAAGGTTTCCATATGATAATTAAAAGGATATGTTTTCAAAGCTTTATCATCTCCAGGTTATTTATCATGTAAATATATTAGATGAACATAACTAGGAGGAATGATGTGAATATTTGGTACCTATTATAGTGTTTTCTTTTCTCCTTTCATTTGGATTCTAAATCCAGGGAGTGTTGTAATGAGCTGGGGGATGAAGGAAGTATGTGTGAATATATATTCATGTCCACACAGAAGCAAGCATGTGCTGTCACTACCTACAGACAGCATCAGACAGCTCACCTTTGAATCAGAGGGTCAGATATGAATCACAGGTGGGATTTCATCAGTAGCAGGGCTGCAATGCCCTTTGTATTTTGGGGCTAAAATATTTTAATTCCTCCCACACTGCTGTGCATTTCCAAAACACCACCAGCCCTGTATCTTGCTTAAAACTTTGAAGAGTTGGAAAGATACAATTTTATTCTCTGAAAAAAAAACTGATAATGGTTCATTCAGCATAGTTTCATATCCATCTTGTGATGGCACTTATTTTAAAGAGGCTGGATGAATACAGGACATATGTAAGCAGAATATGTATAAAATGAATAGTTTTTCATTTACAAGTGGTTGATAGAAATGTAACAAGATCCACTTTCTAAATGTTCAAGCTAGACAAATTTAGGCAAAAAGTGATGGTGATAGTTTTTAAGGACAGAGGGTAAACTTGGAATGGTTCAGCATCTCCAGCACTTGCAGTTTTGTATCAGAGGAGATGCTCTAGTTCAGATACAAGTTCCTGAGTGTGATGCAGATAAAATTTTCCTTGTCTGCATAACAAACATGTCAAGCTATATGGTAACAATCATTCCTTTATGCCTCCATGTGCTGTGTGATCACAGAGTTGGAACAGACTTGTTGGGTCACTGAGTTGAGTCTCTGCTATGAAGAGGAAACCATGCCATAGAATCCCTTTCATAATTTGATCCAGTCTTTGTTTAAAAACAGGTGTAAAAGGCCTAAGCATATTACTGATGGTTGCCTTGACTCTGTGATTGTACTGCCTCAAGGCTCAGACACAGAAAATCAGTTGTTTTGGTTTTTTCTCTGGTGGGGAAAAATGTGATATGTGAAGCAGAAGTCTGTGTGTCTGACTTGAAGAGGAAAAAAAAAAGCCAGACAGGAGAAATTGCAAAATAAGAATAGTTGGCATGACCCAAACTCTGTGACCGTTTCCTTACAGTGCATTTTTGAAAGATCCAGTTTAGTCCAGCTTAAGAAAGTTTGGCTGTAGTAAATTAAGCTACTTAGATAAAGTTTGGAAACTAAGAAGACCTCTATATAAAAATACCCTCCCTCCTGGAGAGATGGTAGGATAATTTCCAGGGCCTGCTGTTTGACTGACAGTTTCTGAGATTAATTTAATTCTTCTCTTTATTTTTTTACTTCCAGGTATTCTAGAGTGGCCGTTTTGGACTAAGCTGGTAGTTGTGGCTATTGGTTTCACTGGAGGACTTCTGTTCATGTATGTACAATGCAAGGTGTACGTACAGCTGTGGAAGAGACTTAAAGCTTATAACCGTGTAATATATGTACAAAACTGTCCAGAAACTAGCAAAAAGAATATTTTTGAAAAACCTGCACTAATGGAGCCAAACTTCGAAAGTAAAGAAATGTTTGGGGTTCACCATTCAGACACAAACTCTTCACATTACACAGAGCCAGAAGACTGTGCTGCAGAAATCCTTCATGTCTGATTTCTAGGTGGAAGGAGTATTTCCATATGTCCTTGAAGATTTGAATATCATTGTTTACTGCAAACTGCTCTACCTTTTTAACATCAGCAAACGGCTGAGGGCTGGCGGATGAATTTTTTACACTTGTTGTTTTTTTTGGGTTTTTTTTTTTTGGTTGGAAATTTTTAAAATCCCTTAGGCATATCTGTCAATGTCATCATGGCTGCATACCTCTCAACATTTTGTGTCTCCCGCTGGCTGATCAAAGAGCCACAGGATGAGGCATTCACAGGGTAGAATGAGCCTTGGGTTTGGTATCAAGGAAGCCGCTAGCGAGCTGTCATCAACTTCATGGAGTGTGTAACTTTAAAACATGACTCTTAAGTGATTCTGGAGGATGTGTAGTGTGGGGTGGGTTGGTTGGTCTGTTCTGTATGTATGATGAAGGAGGTTGTCCCAGACAGTGAGAGAAATGTGAGAGAGTCTTATCTACCACTAACACTGCTACTAATATTGTGTCTCAAGCAGCAGGTGTAAAATTTTGCTTTACATATTGCAATGAGACTTACAAAGCATATAGCACTTTTAAAATCTTTATTTTGTGATATGTATGTCAAATGAGAATGAAACTTGAAAGAATGTGTCATTTTTGAAACATTTCTTCATTCTTTACCCCATCTATTCTTCTGAAACATAAACCTCTTGCCTTATGAAAAAAAATTTTAAATTACAGCCTGTGATTTCCCACACATGCCCACATTATCTAACTAAATGTAACACTAAAAAATTCTGCCTCTTTGGGTTTCCCTTGAGGAGCAATTTTCTTCAAGGGATATTGCACTTGTGACTTGTGTATGAGGAGTAGTAGATATGTACAATGTTTGTTTCCAGTGATTTCAGTGCTCTGCTTTGGGGATTGGTTTTGATTTTTTTTTCCCAACAGGTCAAACCATCAACATACCTGCACATATATACCTGATGTAGCTTTCATTCCAAACCATTGGCAAAGGGTTTGTTGCTATATTGATAAAAATGTGAGCTGTTACAGAAAAGAGGAAACTTGGTCAATACAGCTGAAACTGGTTTTCTTTCTTTAGTGTTGTGTGAATTACCCAAGAATTTGATGTTGTCAGAGGAAATGCTGACATACAAGTCTGGGAAGTAAATATCACATTAAGTGGATAAATTTAAAAATACCTGCTTGATGTGATGCACTGTGTGGTCAGAGAATAGTATGTATCTGTGCTTTTGAATTTGGGACTGGCTTTTTAATCAGTCAGCTTTCATGCAAAGAGAGGGACAGCTTTAAAATCTGTTAGCAAGATTTTAGACAGTTTCCCAAAGCCTGGGGAAAGTCTGCAGTTGATTTGTTTATCCAGTCTGTTTCACTGCACCACTGTCCAGCTTTAAGCCCTCATTTAACCAAAGTCTCAGTATGACTAGAGCAGAAACAAAGCCCCATGAAAAGTCAGCACATGAGGCCTCTGCATTTGAAAGCTGACTTGCCCTACCTGAGCCTTGTCTAAATCTCTGTCAAGTCAATGATGATAATGTGACTGGTTTTAGCAGGAGTTGCCTGGACTTCTCAGGTAAAAGTTTCTGTTTACTTGTTGAGATAGTGAACTAAATTCTTAGTTCTAGTTCAAGTTTCACTTAGTATTTTGAAGTACAACTTTTGGTACATTCTTATCATAGTAAAAGCAGCTGCTTTAAGACTTCTTAAAATGTAACAGTAAGAGATCAGGGATTTTTTCCTTAAAATGTAATATTAATTTATTTCTAAATCAATATTTTAATAGAAGGCAGAGAAGGGACTCTGGTAAGAGAACACTCATCCCAGTGGTTTGTGGAAACTGTTACAGGAAAAGCACATGTGCCTCTGTCACTTCATGCTTGAAGCTTACTGTCTGTGATCTTCATGAACAATGTGGTACCTTGTTCTTGAGATGTGTTAAAACATCCAGACCTCTGGGCAGTCCTGGTAAAGCTGCACTGGCATGGATTTGTGTACTGTACTAGCTGTCAGGATGTCCCATGCTTAAGTGATACAGGCAGACAAACCCTGCATACTCTGCTAGTATGGGGGCAGTCTTTGTGACCATACACATGCAGAGTTTGTTGCCTGTGCCTGCCATATTTAAAGTGCAATTACTCAAGACCTTTCCTGAACTCTGCTGTGGGTGATCCTCTTCTATTATGAGAACCCAGATAATACACTGTCTTGTTTTGTTTTCTGTTTTGTTCTGTGAAAGACTCACTAGATAAACTCAGGTGGGTTAAGTATGAGGTCTTGCACACCTTCATGATGTTCTTCTGAAAAGCCCAAGTGCACAAGGCCTGCCCATCTGTGAGAGGCTCACGTTACAGCTGCACAGGATCAGCTGCCGAGCGATGCTGTGTGCTGCTCATCCCGTCTGGGCCGCTGGGTGAAATGAAGATGGACAAGTCGTGGTGTGAAACCTGCTCTGAAACCTGGCTGTTCTCCAGCTCACCTGAGCGGCTCTGGTGTGTGAGCAATGTTCTGACATCGCCCGAACTTGCTGCTTCTGCTTCAGTCACTGTTGTACATGATTCTAGGTGAAACATTGCAAAATCTCATTTGGTGTTTTGGGAGCTGCATGTGGAATGTTCCAGGTATTGTTCAGTGTATTCAGGGTACTGAAGGTTTTTGCTGTGCCCCTGAGTATCTTAACTTGTAAAGAAAAATCATCTCCAGCAAAATCACTTGGGGAAAAATACTTGTGAATGAAAATGTTTTAGCCTATGTTGCTGCTAACAATTCCCTCTCCCAGCAGTTCTTTTCTGAATGAAAATTAAGGCCTATTATTTAAATTCTTTATACTGCTTAGGAATGCTCATACCGGGAAAGACTGCAGAAGAGATCCATCTGTCAGGGGGTTTCATTTATGCTGGTGACACTTCTCAAGCTAATTCTTGATTGGTGTTAATGGTGAGCTTCTGGAGATGCAGTTCTCTGCTTCTGCATGGTGCCATCAAATGTTTGAGAAGGCTGAATGGTGCTTTTTTTCTTCTTTCTCCTCAAGAAGATACTGTTGACTTTTTTTCAGCTTCCAGCTGTGAGGCACTGATGCCAGCTCAGGTGAGTTCTGTCCTTTCTGTTCAGATGTCAGTAAGGGGAACAATCACCCCCTGTTAGATCAGGCTTTCCAGCACTTCCTTCTGGCAGCTTTTGAAATGACTGAAATAGAAGTCTGGTCCTTGTACCTCGGCCAAAGTTAGCTTGTGTTACCCTGGGACTTTCCTGAGAACAGAATTTAACTAGGAGGGAGCATAGGCTTAATGCCATCTACTGCAATCCCTTCCCTGGGTTGCCAGAGCCTTTGCTGATATGTCCAATGCCCCATATAACTGACCCCATTCTATTGACAGCACTCCTGTGCAAAAAGACACCATCTGGGCCAAGGAAATTTCCCTGCTGTGTCACATTGGATGAATCTGCCAGGTCTTGAATGTGCATTATGTTAGAAATACAGGTGTGTGCTGCAGAAGGTTGATTCTGTCTAAGAACTGATGAGATATTAAATTCCTGTGGATTCTCAGGACTTTTTTCAACCTGTATTTTGAGAGTGGTGTTTAAAATGTGCTCTGAAGAGATGGCCAGACCCTGGGACAGCTCCCTCTGGTTGACTGTCATTGAGACTGGCTTTGCTTCAGCAAGGAGGCATTCAGTGAAGACTGAATGAGCCTCCAAGGGCTTAGAGAAGTACAGGGCCTCTGTGCTGTGCCTGGGAGTTGCTGGGAAGCAGCCATAACTCTGTTCAAGCCAGCCCTCTGTACTGACCAGAGCACGAGGCCCACTTGGTGCTGTAAGGAAGGGGCTGCTTGGCCTGCCACTCTTGGGAAACCTTGGAAGTGATGCATGGATGTCGCCGTGCACAGGAGCTGTGTGTGGCAGAGTATGTATCTACTGCAAAGTAGGAACCAGGTCCAAGTTTCTCCTAAAGCTGACGTGTGTTACAATACAGATTTCTGGTGTGGTCTGCTCTGGAGACTGGCCAGCATTGAAAGGGGGAGGTCAGTGACCCTGGATTGGGTCCCTTTCAGATATGGGTCAAAAAGGGTAAATACAAAAGCAAGGATATTGCTGGCTGGATTTCCTTAGTGTTTTATTAGATACACAAAGAAATTTTCTAAGTGGGACCTTTTATTTTGTGATTATTTTTTAGTTTTGAGATATTGCGGTGTCTGTATATTCCAATGAAGTACTGAAAGCACTTGTCTTTGTATAGAAGATAACTGTTTAAAAATTGCAGCTAATCTTGTATTTAGGTAAAACATTTGTAGATAGGTAATTGTATAATGTTGAAGAACTTTACACTGGCATGTGTTGTATAACGTTTATACAAGACACTTCATACTTCTGCAGAATTTTTTAGTTATTAAATTTCTAGTAACTTAATGTATAGTTTTGTATCCTTTCATGTATGTTTGTTTTCTCAGTATTACCACTTGCAGAATTATTTTTAGTTTCTTAAACTGTAATTGGTTATTTGTGTGTGATACACAGGGTTATTGACTGCAGCAATAAAGTGTTTCTATAAAAAAAAACAGAAAAACCCAAACTCCTTATAGTATCCATTTTGTTTGAAAAAGCTTGGAGAGAAAAATTTAGTAATATGGTGATCCATACACAGAACTTGATGGCTCTTCAGTGTAGCAGACCAGTGCAGAGTAGCATCCCAAGACAATTTGATGATAAAATGATCTGTAATGAAAAAGGCATTGTAACCATCAGACTAATTGGACAACTCCTTCGATGCAGGTGCTTTGGCTTCAAATACAGGAATCATGGGGAGAGGTTTTTGGCTTCTGCCACGCAAGAGGTGGGAAGAGAAGATTCCCATGGGCCTTAAAATCTGACCTTCTGGAATCAACATTGCATGGGGGCATCAAATGCTTCATATCTGAAGTCAGGATTTCCACATGCATCTGTGTAGAGGTGCAGAGCAGATGCTCATTGCTATGATTTTCATCTAGGAAGAATATTAATTTTGTGTACAGAAAACATTTTCACTAGAAAACATTTGTAGCACCAGTAGGTCAAGGAAACTGCACAGCTGTGAGGGAGATTGTTACAAAGGCATACACACCATAGAGCAAAGACCTGGAGAGTTGTATCTGTAACAGACACAAGGGGGCTCAAAGAAAAGCTTTTCATTTCTGTTTAAGTAGTAATTAGTTTTTCATTTTCTTTTAGGTAAGGAAGGGAAGGAAATCTTAAGTCTGCAACCCTCAAGAGTTGTCTTCCATGCAAAACAAAAGTCTCTATCCTACATTCCCTTTGTAAAGAAAGTCTGGCTGTAGTAAATTAAGCTACTTACATAAAGTTTGGAAATGCAACAAGACCTCTATACAAAAATACCCTCCTGGAGAGGTGGTAGGATAATTTCCAGGGCCTGCTGTTTGACTGGCAGTGTCTGAGATGAAAAGCTGATAAATGGTTTAAGGAACAGAGCCCACAAAGCCATCTGGCTGCCAGTTAAAAAGTGTTCCTTGTCTTGAGCTCAGGCATGTCGAGTTAATTATAAATTAACTTACTTCCTCTTGTAAACCGTATTTTCATCTGAAAGAGTATTACTGTCACTGTGTGAAGTGTGTCCATCTCTGAGGCAGAGAACAGCATTGGCTCAGCAGCATATGGCACAGCTGTGACTACAGGAACAGGATTTTTCATCTGCTCCCCAGGAACTGGAGCTGGCTGGTGAGTAGTTACTGGCTGGCAGGACCAGCGTGACTTGTCTCTTGGAGCAGGGCAGAAGGAGGTAGTTGAGAAGCAGAAGGGAAGCATTTTGCAAGGTCCACGAGTGCCCTGTGGAGGCTACAAAGGTGTCAGAAGATGCAATTCGAACTGCCAATTCTGGAAACCAAGTCCTCTCTCAAAAGCCTGGCTCCTGCCTGCACTGCTGCTCAGCCCCCTGCACTGCTGCAGGAAAGGGACATCTCACAGCCACCCTGTGCAGCAGTCTCCTGTCAGCCACCCCTCCATTCCAGATTTCCCCATCCCCAGTGTGTTATCCACCTCATGCTGTGATTGTCCTTTTCCTTTCTGTCTACTTGTGCAACCCAAATTTCCTTCCTCTTGCCCCCTTCTTCACTTGCCTCTGGGCCAGGCTGGCTTGAGGGTTGTGCTAGGATGTACCAAATTGCAGACAACGTGTGGTTGATAGGAATGACCATAGAAGTACCCAAAAGCAACGCTGCAAATAAAGGTCTGTGTTCCTTTGTGATCCCAGTTCTTCCTGTAAATCCTCTAGGCTCCAGTCTCTGAGTGTAGGATGCTCTCTGACATTTGGGCACTGTATTTTGTACCACAATACAGCAGAAGAGGATGATCTTCACTGCCTTGGGATGGATGTATAACATAAAATCAGGCAAGAATATCTCCATATAGAACAAGAGCGCAACAGAGGAAAACTAAGTTCATCTTGGCTGGATTGGAGAAAGGAGGCAGAGGAGGTTTAAAAAAAAAAAAAAAGCTGAAATCAAAAGAGCCCTGGACAAACAAAATAGGAAGCAAATCCAGTGCATTATACAGGGTAGAGTTATTAGAAATGTAATATTACTCAGGCAGGGTGGAGTGATGGTAGACTTGAGGAATGCTCTTTCAAGTGCATTCTAAGGAAAGACAAGAATGTGTCAGAGGAACTGAGATCTGAAAATAGAGAGTAGACTTTGAGAGTATTAGGGACAAAAATGAAGTTGTCTCAAAGGCTTTAACATCAGAGGAAGGTTTGAAATAACTGAATAAAACACCAGAAGGCTGTACAGAGTTGGGGGGGGGGTTGCAGGGAGAAGATCACCACTCAGGGTGTGCTCATTAAACCCTGAACCTTCAAGGAATCAGGCTTGCAATTCGTAGCACTTCTAGACTTTGCTAAATTTTGACTTTTAGACTGCCAGTCAAATTTGGTGGCGCCGCTGTGCTGTGCTGGGTTGTTCTGATACTGTCTCAAAGGCCACCTGCAAACAAGGCCGGCCAAGCAGGCTCAGGAGAGTTCATCACTCTTAGAGCTGTATGGTCTGGTGCTGGGACAGCAGGTTTTTTTGTCATGGAAAACAGTTATCCTTGTGGTTGGGAAAGGACAGGAAATGTCTTGGGCTGGTGACTTGATCCCAGCTGCGAGAGCACAACTGTCTAGGATAGTGTATCATCAATCATATCTGCTTTACTCCTGAGCACCCCAAAATAATTCACCAAGTACCATTGTTCCCTAACTACAGATAAACCAAGGTCTCTCTAGAGTCTGGCTTGCCACTTATTTTTCTCTCATGTTTACCTTCTTGCTTTGAAAGTGCTGTATTAAAGGAGAACTGATTCTAATAATGGGATTATCTAAACCAGTATTTCCTTATGCCAGCAAGTTGATGGTTTATTTTATCCCAAAACTGCTTTCAGAACTATGTTAAATTCATGGTCATATATAAGGAGTTGGTGTACATCAGAGAAATCAGATGTCAATTAAATCAAACCATTCCACTGAGCAGCCTTATTGCAGCCCTGGACCAAATCAAGCTGTGGTAGAAGTCAGAGGTATTATTTCAAGGATTAATTTGAACCTACCTGATATTGCACAGGCCTCTATCAAGATTCTACCTTTGCTTCCTGAGCTTAGGAATTTTGCAGCAGTTTTCAGTCTCTCACTGCTGTTCTAATTTTGTAGTTGTCAAATGTGTGCAGCACAAAATGCAGCTGTATTCCTTGTGTTTGCCTTGCCTATGGCTTAACGTGTCCCATGCCTTTGCTCTCCCCTCCTCTTTAGCACTGTTGCCTGCCCAGCCTCAAGCAATGGTTTGGGGAGGGAAAACCTGAAAGCACATTGCTTTCTCTCTGCCTCCCTCTTCTCTTTAAATGTAGCTGCACAGCTACATCTGCAGAGGAAGGAGAGGATCTACACATTTAGGGGGAAGTGATGAGGTCAGGCAGTTTCACATCCCATGGTCCTCAGGGCTGAGGAGGAGTCCTAACATCGTGTTAACTGGGATGAAGGATCCAAGAACACCAGTCCATGAAGAGGGTAGGAAGTTCATGGGGGTAGAGAGACTGTCAGCCTCTTGCAACCTGGATAGTCCCTTGCAGAAAAGGTGTAAAGATACTGTATTAAGTGTTGATATAGCAGCCCTGTTGGGGGTTGTGAGAGAGTCAACTGGTGCCAGAATTGCCGCTGTCTGGATGGCAGAGCAAGGACACTGTGCTGAGCCTTGCAACTCTAGAGTTCCTTTCTGGGCACTGAGGTGGGACAGAGGCTGTTCTACAAACAAGGAGGGTTTTCTCTCCCCATTCTGGTGGAGTAATATGCAATTAGCATCCATATGTTCTCAGCTATTAAGCACGTGCCCTTTAGATTATTTATGTAGCTTGGAAATTTCTGTAGGATCTGCTGCTCCTCTCTGTCATTTGTTAATTGCTGCATTGTATCATTCCTCCCTACTCCCAGTCCTTATTAACAATTTCAGGACGACCATCTGCCTACCCCAACTGCCTGTAACCTCAGGAGGGCTGTAAGATACAAGGCATCTTCCCAGAACAACCTCGTTTTTCACTGGCACTGCATGAAGGTAAAGAGGGACAGCAGCTGACTTCTGCTGTGAGTTTCCATATAGTAAATCTGAGGGATGTTTAGGGGAAGGGGAGTTGTCAGTAAGGAGCAGCAAAATCTCTGGCAGGGTAGACATGCCCTTACAGGCAGCTGTCCTGCCCCACGCTAACACTCAGCCAGACCAGGAATGGCAGCTGCTCGTGTTTTAAGGGCACGGCTTCCCTGCTGCCTCATGTGGCTGCACAGATCCTGAAACCCTCTCCAGGAGAGCAGCGAGGTGTTTGTGCACAGGTGGTGCAGGGAACAATTCCTGTTTCCCTGGAGGGGGTTGAGGGAGTGTAAGCCTGAGCTGGTGATGGCAGTATAATGTGGGTCTCCTTATGAGTGAGGTAATGTACTCTCTGGATAAAATGGTTGGGTTTGGTTTTTGTGTATCCTGCCTTTTGTCTGGCAGGATTTTGACAAAGTGTTTGAAATTGTGCCAAAAGTAAAAATTATCAATAACCTTTTGAATGTGGACCTCATGTTAAAAGTAGAAGTGCTAAAAGAGCAGACATAAAAAGAGACATAGTTGTGAAGAGGCTGGTGAGGCACAACAAATGCTTTCCTGTACAGGACTGAGCTTATCTAGTATTTTTTAATGAGTTTGTAAGAGGAGTTGTAGCACTATAGGGAGAGTCCCAATCAATCTTTGTGCAGAAGAGCCTCAAACCATGTGAAAACAGAACTCATCACTCAGGGGAATGGAATTGTGTTCAAATGCTGCTTCAGAGCTGAAAAGCAAAGAAACATGGAAACCCGCTGATCAAGATTTGAACACTACTTAGTTCTGTATTTGCAGTGAAAATGAAGGTGTCTAGAGAGAAGCCTTAGGTATGACAAATCTGTTTCTGAAGCACTTGATATATTAGAAGGGTTTCAGATGTCTTTCAATGAAGGCTGTGAACCTAAATTTAGTAACTTTAGGACTAACAGCTCTTGTGCAAAAATGAAACGGAACTGTGAGTTCTTAGAAATCTTATGTAAAGGGAAGGGGAAAGCAAGGAGGATCTTACTGGGTTTATGGTGTGCCTCTATGTGGTAACACTGTCCGTAGAAGTGATCAGAGTGCAGTAGCAAGGATCCCTTGCTGCTTAAATCTCAGGAGAAGTCAGATCTCTGGGGTGGGATTCTGTAACTGCCTTGGGTGGGTCATGCAGCAGTTGGCCATTTTGCACTTCTGTGTGTTATTTAAACAGTAGCAGCAGACTAGAAATTAATGCTGAGTACTTTTGAATCTTTTCTATGTCTATATATAAAAGCATGTCCTGACTGTGGGAGAGCTTTGAAATCTAATCACAATATAGAAAATGCTTGAGTTACTACTTGACCTTAAGGGACATAGGGGACCTTCCCTGACTCTTCTGGTTGAGCATAGCCCATTATCTTCATGTCTCTGCAAAAGGAAAACAGGATCCTTTCAAGGGCAGCACAGGCTGTCCCTGTTGTCCCCATTGGTGTGTAACAACAACGTGTAAGTACCTTAAAACATAAGACAGGCTACAGCATACCTTGAGAAGCTAAGGCAGAGAATCCATAAGCATATCTTATGATGTTGCTCAGCAGACCAAGGGGCACAAGGCACTTTGCAACTGGCTATGCCACAACAGAAACAGGCAGCGCCAGCAACAACTTCCACCTTTAGTTGGCTTTAATTGCTCACTTCCTCTGTATTTGAAGGTTGCTGCCTCACCTGCAGGCAGAGTGCCTCATACTGAAAGTGCTACCAAAGTATGATTTGATTAGTTGCTATCATAATTAATTAATTAATCCTATTTAATCTAGTACAGAACCTCAGCTCTAACTGTACCACAAGTAAAGCACTCCTGAGGTGGTTTTAATTATCTTGTTATGCATATCTATCACTAAAGATTCACAGTAACCAGAGATGAGCTAGGGCCAAGTGCCTGACCACAAAGAAATGAGGAGCTGGGTTTGATCACAGAGCAATGATGAAAGGACATTGAGATGTGCAAAAGCACAGCCCGGCTCCTCTCAGCAGTGTCAGGCAGCAGCTGCTGCAGCAGCACAGAGAAGATTATCAGTGAGATAACAGGGTTGGCAGCATGTAGTATTTGTTTGCTTGATGAAATACTCAAGAACAGTATTAGTGCTCTTGGTGTCAAAGTGCCAAGTGTGCAGTGTCACTGCTATGGCTTTATTTCTCTGGGCAAGTTGGAGTGTGGAGGAAGCACAGATAGCTCTTCTGTCAGCATCTGAATGGTAGCAGGTGCTTGGTGTACTCAGGGTGGGGAGTATGAAATAGGATGTTTAGAGGGCTTTCTGCAAATGGGAAACTGGTTGTTATATACAGTTCTGATCTGCAGACATGCTGGCATTTGGTGTTACAGACAGTAATACAAAGACAGCAGGGTGTTTCAAAAGCTCAGAGGAATACAGGGAATAAAGCATGGGTACATACAGGGGTTTTAGCCCTGAGGAGAGTGTGAGCTGTACACAGATTTGCACATTTGATGTATAGAATGAGGATGCAGTGTGGTGTGAGTCACCATTCCTGGGAGTATTCAAAATAACGTGGGTATAGCACTTAAGGACATGGTTTAATAATGAATTTGAGTGGACTTGATGATCTTAAAGGTCTTTTCCAAGCTTAAAGATTCTGTGGTGCTATGATAGAGTGAATAATTTTGGATGATGAAGAGTGGGATTTTTACAGTGCATAGTGTGTTGTGTCAGTGTGGTGTACTTTTCACTCAGAAAAGTATGTGTGCCTGCACACTGGGCTGGTGTGGAGGTGAGATTACAGAGTGCAGAGCAGTTTAAGATGAAATTCTGTAAATGTAGAGGTGGTGAGGCACACGGGGCTGTGCCGACATGAGCTGTGCCTGGCAGGGTCAGTACTGTGTGGAGCACTGTGCTGGAGAACCGAGAGCTCTGGGTGCTGTGTAGAGCTGTGAAACTGTGAAAGGTTATCAAGAGGAAAATAGAGCGTGGAGGGCTGTGTAAATCGTGCTGGCGTGGAGAAGGTGCACAACGGGGAGGGCAGGTGCACGGAGAGGGCTGAGTGCGGGGCTCGGGCAGGGCTGGAGCTCCGGGTGAGGGGCTGCTGTGCCAGGACAGGGCTG
>QUSF01000014.1:4217912-4291472 GCA_003676055.1 Chloebia gouldiae
CAGGGCTGGAGCTCCGGGTGAGGGGCTGCTGTGCCAGGACAGGGCTCGGGCAGGGCTGGAGCTCCGGGTGAGGGGCTGCTGTGCCAGGACAGGGCTCGGGCAGGGCTGGAGCTCTGGGTGAGGGGCACCTGTGCCAGGACAGGGCTGGAGCTCTGGGTGAGGGGCACCTGTGCCAGGGCTCGGGCAGGGTGCGGGCAGCCGAGCCGGCAGAGGCGGGATGGGGTAGGTGTGCCGGGCCGGGCAAGGGGCGGGGAAGGGGCTCGGCGCTGCCCTGTGCCGTGGCGGAGGAGGCGGCGGCGCTGGGCAGGGTGCGGGCGAAGGCAGGAGCGCGGCTCAGCAGCTCCGGTGGGGCCGAGCCGAGCCGAGCCGCGGGGACCATGCCGTCCTACACCGTGACGGTGGCCACGGGCAGCCAGTGGTTCGCGGGCACCGACGACTACGTGTACCTGACCCTGCAGGGCACGGACGGCTGCAGCGAGAGGCACCTCCTGGACAAGCCCTTCTACAACGACTTCGAGCGCGGCGCGGTGAGTCCGGCGGGCGCTGCCGGCGCGCCCCGCGCACCTTCCGCGGCCGCTCCGCCCGCGGGGCCGGCGCGCCCCGAGCGGCGGCTCCGGCACCTGCCCGGCGCCCCAGGGGCTGCGCTGGGCTTGCTCCTGTCTCCGTGTGCCGGTGCTCCGCAGCGGGACACCGAGACTGAGACCCCCATCCCTGCCCTAGGAGTTAGCCCTGGCTGCGGTCAGTCACACCTTGGGAAAGATGGGGCTCCTTGGTTCTGACTTACAATGGGCTTTCAGATGTCCTCACGCTTTCTTTACAAATACTAAAAAAAAATAGTATGGTTCTTGTTGATAGGTGATGTTTAGGGTCAATATTTACTAATAGTCAAGAGTTCTGTTATCTCCAAATAATTAAACAGAGAGGTAAGAGCATCTAGCGGGAATTACAATGCCTGCCAAGAGAAATGTGTACGGCAACGTCAATGAAAGCTGAAAACCAGCATGAATGTGTGAGAATGAAGTTGTGGCTGGGCTATCAGCTGTGCTCTTCTTCTTAGCCCAGATGTCTGCTGTTAGCTGTGCCCTGTCCTCTCTGTGGTCCTGTCGCCATGTTTCGACTATCCAAATGTAATTGCTTGTACTCTGAGCATTGGCTTAGAATGACATTTTTTTTATTTGCTTATTGTCCACCCTGGAAATAACAGACTTTCCCCCCCCACCCCTTTCCAAAATGTGTATTTTACCTGGAAACAAAATTCACCGTTTCTAGAAGGTCTGATGAGATAGAAACAACTTTGAAAGTTTTAAAAAGATATTCAAAGTTTGGAAGTTAGATTTCCCACCACATGTACAAGCGAGTCTTCAGTGTCATGGTGCTGCTCTGCCTTGAGGTGTGTTTTTTCAACTTGGTTCACAGCCTGAATTAGGTCCGTGGTCTCTTCTGTGTTAAACATCATGGACACAACAGAAGTCAGCATTTTTAGTAGATTTTGATAGTATGTGTGGTTGTGGTCCCCCAGATATTTACCAGCCGCTGCTACTGAAGTTAATTTTCTTTCATGATTAAACATTCATTAGTTTAGGACCTTGGTCACCTCAATCTTCCAGGGGCCATCCAGTCATTGTTTCTCTCTTATATGCTGAATAGTCACATACTTTAGGCAAAAATGAACATTAGCAAGAGAGGCTGAAGGAGACCTCAGACTGTCCTGCAAACTTAGGGTTTAGGGTGCTCTCCCAGGAGGGCTGAGCAGATCACCACCAGGGTTTTACTGACCAGGCAGTTTGCTCTTACTCCTGGGCTGCAATTTTGGGTGGCTCTGATGGAGAGCCTGGTAGTACTCTGAGCATTCAGTTGGGCTGGATCCTGTCACAGGGAGAAAATGTCGTGATGGGAACATTCAGTGTCTTCCCAGCAGCAACTGGGGAGCTGCTGTGGGACCAGACCCAGCAGGAGCAGAGATATATCCACTAGGTGAGGGAGCAACAGACAGAGGGTGTGGGTATTAGTAGCAGTCAGTTTTTCAGCATATATTTATTGTGGACCATCAGAGTAAGTCTGTGTTCTGTAAAGTGTCTGGCTCACTGGACACTTGCAGTACAATGTGCTATGTTTTGGTTTTGAGGATGTTTTCCTGGGGAATACAGGATGTTTTTCCAGGCACCTGTTCAGGTTACATTGTGCCCAAAACACTGTATCTTAATGATATGTTGTACAAGGAAAAGAAGGAAAGAAAATAAACATACCAGTACAGAACCAGAAAACTAAAACTGAAGAAGGCCAGAAGACTTTGAGTTTGGTTAGTTTGCAAAATGCAGCAATTGTTTTCACAGTTCCGCCTTCAGTGTTTCTTTTAATGCCATCTTTATTTTTTTTTTCTGCAAAGTAATTCAATTGTTAATCCTTTTCTAAAGCAAGGATCAGTTTTTAGTGGATGAGCAGAATTTTGCAGTGTTATTTTGTAAGTTGTTGTCTACTTTCCAGGTTTGGGTTTTTTTTCCCCTAAATGTTGGGCCAGGCTCTGTAGTTCATTATCCTCATAATGTCTTCATTTGCATTATTGCAAATTTGGCATATTACTTGATGTGATTAAAGAGGGCCTGGACCAGATCTGAGTGGGAGATTTGCATGGCAAATGTTGACTGAGGGAAAAACATGTGGAAAACCCTGAAGGAATTTGCACAATGGTAGCTCAGTTGTTTTTCTGACTCACTTCAAGCCCTGGACATAGGCAATGTTGAAAGTCATAGTTTCTTTTCATAGAATCTTTTGAGTAAATTCCTCTTGTGCTGAGTGATTTCAGAGTTTATGGTGTCCCTCAGTTCTCTCTTTCCTTCCTGTTCCGCTTTCACCTG
Organism: Chloebia gouldiae; assembly: GCA_003676055.1. Classification (NCBI taxonomy): domain Eukaryota; kingdom Metazoa; phylum Chordata; class Aves; order Passeriformes; family Passeridae; genus Chloebia; species Chloebia gouldiae. The sequence continues at coordinate 4,220,768 of QUSF01000014.1, forward strand.
CTTTTTTGCTTTTGTTGAAAGAAAAAATACTAACATGTATTTCTAGAAAGGGAATACAGCACTTTGCACTTAGACCTTTATGCTTAAAGAAAGAGGAGTTGTCCTGTGCCATCCTTTTTCCAATATAAGAATGGTCAGTAGGGATCTCTCCTCAAAAAGAGACTCAGGTTTTGCATGAGATTAAATTGCTTGAACAGCATGGTACAGGAATTTGGACAGTCCAATAGTCTTCATTACTTCTGTTCTCTCACTCTGCCCTCAAACTGTATAAAAGCTCCTTGTATCTCTGGTTCACCGTACAGCCACACTGATGTTTATCAAGGGACTTCAACAAATACAACAAATGTCATAGAAACCTTGAGCAACCAAGTGTCAGTTCTTACCTGCACCTTGTACATTCTCTGTAACCTGACACACCTTTACTGTATTACCAAAATTGTCATCTCAGTTGAGCCCATGGCAGTGCTGGCTTGGAGGCAGCAGAAACTGTGTGAGATACCAGGAGGGAGCCCTCCCTTTCAGAACTGCTATTAAAATTGGAATTGTGATGGTCATAAAAAGATTTAAAACTTCCAGGATCATTTAGGTTAATGTCCTTCTTCCATTACATCAACAGTAACTACTTTAGGGCTCTTGTAATACAGGGACGAAGGCTGTTACCAGAGGAATGAGATTCTTTTGAAAGTTGTCTGTCAATGTGACATTTCTGTCAACTCCTTGGATCGGATTCATATTGCTCCTTAATTTAAATCTTATGTGTACATATCTCTGGGTGTGACGTTGTACTTAAATTCCTTTGTACATCTGAGCCTTACAAACATAAAATGTATAATTGTCCAAATTTTAGCTGTACAAACAGAAAATATACCATTGTCCTCATTTTAAAAAGGGAGAACTGAAGAAGACCAGGAAGATGAAGTGGACTGGATACTGTCCTTAACCTGAAGCACATAACTAAGACATAGAGGTCTTTAAATTCCTAGTCCAATGTTCTAATCTCTTTAACATCTTTCCACTCCAGTTGCATGACTAGATGTGCCCTAGCAGTACCTCCTTCAGCTCTTGCTAGGAGAGTAGTGAATGGTTTCATTGGCCTGCATGTTTTTCTAAGACTTGCACACATTTCAAGGAGTAATACAGTTTTTAGGTAGCATCCAAAAATGTTTCTCCATTTGTGGAGTGTTTTGCATGTTATTGTTTGTTCTTTTTTTTCCATCTTTCTGTTGCGCTGCAGTCCAATAATAGGACTTCCTTTTTTCACCCACAAGAAGCTGGAAAGCTCTGTGAGGAAAGATTAAGTATGTCTGGGTTGTGCTGGTGGTGCTTTCTGCATATGCAGTGGATCATTGGCTGTGTTCTGCTCTGCAGGTTGACTCCTATGATGTGACTGTGGAAGAAGACCTTGGAGAAATTCAGCTAATAAAAATTGAGAAACGAAAATACTGGTACCAGGATGACTGGTACCTTAAGTATATCACCGTTAAAACACCAGTGGGTGACTATTTGGAGTTCCCATGTTACCGCTGGATTACAGATGACAAGGAGGTTGTCCTTCGAGATGGAAGAGGTGAGATCTATTAGGAACCAGATTTCCTGTAGAACACCTGGAATTCTTCCATCTTTCCTTCCCATTTCTCCACATACCTCCCAATCTTCTCCCTCTGACGAAAACCCTCTGCCAGTCCCCTGCTGCATCCTAGAGAGTGGCTTTCCCTACTAGGAATACTTTCTGAGCAGCTTGTTGGGCTAGGCACTGGCAGTTGGGTTGGATGTTTTGGGAAGCACATACAAGGAAGAGTCCTAATGCTGGCTTGTTAAACTGGTCTTGAATTTGAAGGTTGACCTAGTGCCAAATTGAGACTACTCCACATCCCCATTGCTGGAAGCCCTTTTAATCTAATTAGAATTAGTGTTCCCTGATTGTTTCATTCTAAGCTCCCAAGTGGCCCATGATTAATTGCCAGTAAATTGTCTTGTTTACATAAGAATGAAATAAAATCCCAAAGTTGTTCAGCAGGTGCAAACTGAAAAAGCGACTTACTTTTTATTCATTCTTTTTGCAAGCTGTTAAGTCCAAGACAAGGCAGGGTGATGGATTTGACTGCTCCAAGTAATGGTGACCAACTGAGAGAAGTGTTTTTAAGTGTCTCTGACACTTACTTGCCATGACCAGGCATTTGGTCAGACATTTGTCACTGATGTTTGCTTGCTCCTCTCTCTAGTACCTGGGGTAGGTTGGCTACTGATGTGTTCTGCAGCATGAGTGCTTGAAAACAGCTGAAACAAGTGTGAGGTGGTAGGAAATAAATGTTTATATTCCCTGTACATTTTTGGCCACTCTTGGCTGGGGCATTTTGTGTTTGAAGTCCTTTGTCGTATAATGACAACTATGTGTCAGTTTATTTTTGGTCTTTCCATTTTTCACAATTTGCTTTATAACAACTGTACCACTTCCATGGAAGACAGCTTTGTGTAGCTTTCAGAGTATGGTGAAGTAAAGGACAAGAGCAAATGAAACTTTCTTGGTAACTTGGACACAACCACCTGGAAACCATTAGCCATATACATTATCAGCTGTATTACCTCTGATATTTTCAGCCCCAAACCCAAACAGCTTCTGTCATGAAACGTCTACTGGTTTTATCTGCCTCCACATTTGTGTATGTAAAGTGACTCTTGTACCTTGCCCTTTCTCTGATCATTATGGAAGTCTCTGTGTTATTTAATGTTTTATGGAATTCATAGTCAGAAGAGCAAAATGTCTGGAACTGAAGTCTCATTGTTTTTTCTTTCTGTTCTCATGACTGGAAGATGTTATTATTGTCCCAAGCTGACAGGGGAGAGCATTGCTCAAGGGGAGAATCTTGGAGATGTTTCCTGCACATGTCTTTTAGCAGAGAAGATGAGCTGGAACAATGTTGTGGTTTCTCTTATTGATGGAAAATCCCCTAGATAATATTAGTTCCCAAGACTCTCTTCAGACTCTTTAACACTAGATATGTACAGCAAGTTTCTACATTAGAAATCCAAGGTCTGTATACAGTTGAGACAGATATTCCTAGTTTAAGCTAGTTTTCCCTTGGAAGTACCAACTCTGGAGTTATCTTCTTCCATAGATTCTCTAAGGACCTGTGTGTCTACTCAAAAGTACTAAAGTGGATCATGTAAGCATTTCCCGCACAAACTTTGTAAAGGTGTAGATCAGAAGTGTGAAGATTTGAAAAATTTGCTGTCCTTCTCAACACCTGGGCAGTGATAAGTAGAGGAACCTCATAACCCTGTCTCTTCTCCCTGTTAACAGCAAAGCTCCCCCGAGATGACAAGACTCAGATTCTCAAGCAGCACAGACGCAAAGAGCTCGAATCCCGTCAGAAAATGTACCGGTGAGTTTCCCACTGCTCCAGGGTCTGTCCTCATCTGGTCAGAGTTTGGCATTACCACGTGCCTCTAATTACTCAACTGCTGGATAAGAGAGAGCCTAAGTTGCCATGTTGGCCATATTGGGCTTTTGCTTAGATGGAATTCATTGTAAAGGGATGATCATCCCAATGCAAGTGGCATTATGGATACTTGTATCTCAGACAAGCCTATCTGCGAGACTTCCTTGGGAATTCAGTGCTACAGCCTCTGTGTGGGCCCTCTGGTGCACCACTGTGCTTTCAAGGAAAATCTTCAAGGAAAATTTGAAGACATATTTCATTTGCGTGTTATCAGCAGTACTACAGTTTTAGAACATGATCTGAACATATCAGCTTTTCCTGGAGCTTTTTGGCTGCTGCACCAAGCTAGCTTGTGTTGTGTCCTGCACCAGGGTGCAGTGAAAACCTGTTTGAACTGGAATGTGCTAACAGGACACAGTTGTGAGATATAAAAATCTCACATATGTATATTATACATATATGTTTCACATTATTTATATATATATATGTACACACATGTATGTATATACACATATATCACATATATATTATGCTGCCATAGACTTTTTTTACCTAGTCAGTGTCATGATGAGAAAATTCTATCTTTTCTCAGAGGGTAGCTCCAGAAGGCATTAGACATGGCATTTTGCTAGAGACGTGCTCTGTTAAAAGAACAAAAGTTTCTTGCACTTGTATCTCTTTATTGGGAGAGTAGGGTTCAGGCCAAAGGGTCTATTCAGAATTGATGGATTGAGGCTTGGTGTATGTATTGTTTATTTCATTTGAACAAGAAAGGCTGTTCCCTACATATTACAGGAAATAGAGCAGAGGAAAATATGGTTCAAAATGAGCTGTGCCACAAAATTTTATTTACATATGCAAGAAGGAAGGCAAAACCATTTGTAATTTCAGGGAAATAGCTATTTAAAATTCTGATGCATAGCTGATAATACACAGTGCAGTCTGTGTGTGGCAGGAAGTCTGGAAATACCATCGAAACAGTATTCTTTACAATTCACTTCCTTTTGTTTTGAAATAAAAATGGGGCAAAGAATGTGTGCCATGATCATTAAGAGGTTGAACAGTTGGATTAAGACTCCTGGAGAGTGCCTTTTGGAGGAATCTAAATACATGCCTGAGTAATTTTAGCTGCTGTATCTCAGTTCTGCAGAAGTGTAGTCCCAAGAATGAGCATACATTTGAAGCTACTGCCAGTTTCAACCAAATGTGACAAGTGTGTAGATATTAAGTTCCTTCAAGTTTTGTGAAGGTAAGTGGCCAAGTAGATGCCTTCCAGTCTGCTTCAGGATTCTGTGGGGTACTGGTAGGTATTGATGTGGTGTAAATCACTTATTTTAGTGTGAGTCGGACACAAAATTATTTTATAGCAGTGAGCCACCAAAACATTAGAGGTAAGGACAAAGCTCCTATGCTGATAGGGTTTTATGGTTAATCAAACCTCTCTTATTTTCTCAGCTGGAAGGAGTGGCATCCAGGCTTTCCCCTGAGCATCGATGCCCATTCTCACAGTGAACTGCCTCGTGACATCCAGTTTGACAATGAGAAGGGAATTGACTTCATTCTGAACTACACGAAAGCGTAAGTGTTTGTGGAACTTCAGGAGTTTGCAGAATCTCTTTAGGGGCAGGATAAGGATCTGACCACCTTTTATGTTTCACTGAATCTCAGAATCGGATTATTTTCTCCAAGTGCTGGATCAGCAGCCAATCAAAGTATGAAAGTAGGAATTTAAAGGATTTGTTATTTTATTTTTTACTTATCAATATTTAAGATTTTCACACTGGGAACTGACTGAGCCTCTGCATTCTTGTTAGCCATGGTTTTGACTGTAGAGACAGATGGAGACACTGGTGAACACTGGTGGAAAGCATTAGCAGGATACAGGCACCCGGGACTTTGAGGTTTTCACTCATTTCTCAGCATTACCCCCTGGAGATACCTTTCTCCTCTAACTGTTGGTGATAGTTGAATCTTCTGGTGGCATACACAAAGAAGATCATTGTCAATGCACCCTTGACATCCTTCTGGAGAGAATCTCTTCTGAGCAGCTCATCAGTTATCCACACCTGAGTGTAATCTGCTTGGGGTAGCCAAGTTACTGCCCACCCACTTGCACATATCATGTCATTGAGGAAAACATTGGATGGCCATTGGATGAGCCTGAATAATCAATCCTGCAGAGCTCTGGAATAGCACAGTGTCGATGAGGCAGATGGGACCTCTCTGACCTGTGCTGTCTCAAAAGCCCATGTCATACAACACTGTCTCAGATATCCTACCATACTATCAGGTGGTGGAATGAGACAAGACTGTCTCATGTCAGAGTATTCTGGGTATTTTGTTTATTCATTTGTGCAGCTGAATTCCACTACCAACACAGAGTCAAATCAGCATGTTGTTAGCCAGTGCAAACCAGCTGTTTCCCACCTCATATAGAAGATCTGAGTGAGGCAGGAGCAGCAGCACCAGAATGCCAGAGATGAGAGATTTGCCATTAGGAGACATAAGCAGTTTGGAGGTTGCGTTCCCCTTCCAGCAATGCCATCCTGCCAGGCTGTGGCATGTTGTCAGAGGTCCTGAGTCACTGCCAAGTGAAACTTGGAAGTGACTCAACAGAGTTCAGGGACATCTATCTTTGTCATTGGTTGTAAGGGGCCCTCCCCATGAAATGGGAACCTGAAACTGTGTTGCTGACAGCCAGCCATTCTGGATAACTGGTATGACGCAAACAGATTTTTCTAAGCCATGGCAATGCTTCATTTCTGGCACATTTGGCTGAAAAATCTAGACCTATATTTCTGGTCAACTGAATTGTGAAAATCTTTGGAGAAGAGTTTAATAGCCCTTGTCTAGCTACCCTGATGTGCTTTGGGAGCTGGGAACAACTGTTTGCAGGAATGGAGTGGGGAAACATGGGGGAAGGCATCGGGCTTGTCTTCAGTTTGAGTGCAGTAGGAAGGAAGACAGAAGAGGTGTGTCTGGAAATCCAAAGGCAAAGTATAGCAGTGGGCAAGGAGAACTTTTAAGGGAATATGTGAGGGCTGGGAGAGTTATATGAGACACAGGAAGTCGTGGAAGAAGCGAGGGGAAAGCCTTTTTTCCTGGGACATGCAGAAATGAACTTAGAGGGAGATACATCTCAGATATTCTTTATGCTGTGGCAAGGTGGGGGTTTTGGATGCTATTGACAGTGGATAACTCTATAAGGTTAAAGGATTAATTGTGTGTCGGCGGAGATAATCCTGAAGGTCTGGTACTGATGTGACCTACACTATCTAGGAAATGGAAACTGTCAGCCTGGATTCTGTGCCAGAAATGCAGGCTTGTGTAGCTATTTTGGACCAGTGGTGCATTTGAGCAGATTAAATTCTACAAGCAGCTATGACTTTTTTTTTCCTTGCTCTGGTTTCTAGTATGTGCCAGAGATTTCCAAGTACTTGACTTATTGAGGAAAACATATTTTTGTTTCCTGAGTCCTTTGGAAGGACTCAGCTAGGAAGATAGGAAAGATAGGAAATGTGAAGGATTTCCTCCTTCTGGAAGTAATCTTCAAAACATCTGAGAATGGATGTGTGCTTGGCATTCAGCATGTCAGACTGCAGCAGGTTTGTGACCAGATCCCAGGTGCTGTGCCTGCTGCTTGGTTTGATCAGTAGCCCTAGGGAGGAAGGACATCTTGGGCAGGAGAGAAACAGTACAAATCTGCTTTTATGTCCAGTGTTTTCTTAGAGTAGTTCTGAAGGAGGGCAGAGGTTCTGCAGGACTTTTAGTGGAAACTCTCAAATGAGACAGTCTCAAGTAACTCTACTCAAGCTATTGAGTTATGTTTATAAAAGTAATTTAACCTTCTGATACCTGGTCCCTATCCAGAAAGTGATTCAGTGTCCCTGTTGGGTGTGAGAAGACCTCTGGAGAGGCCATCACCTGTTCTAGCCTAGACAGCTGTGTGACTTTTACTTCCAAACATGCCTCCAGGCACCTCTTACCCTTGACTGCCATCTGCAGCAGCAGAAGCAGCCCATTCAACATGCACCCCACCTGGGCTAAGTGCAGAAGCAGCTCCTTTGTCTGCACTGGGGTCATGCTGGTCTAGAGCCCTGCTTCTGATAGCCACTGGCAGTTTCTCCAGGCTTTTGGTCCAGCCAGTTCTGATACAGTCTTTTCTATATGTTTGCTGATTATAAATCCAGCCTCCTGGGATTCTCCTCAAATTCTTTTTGGGAGGCTTTGGTGCAGCACTGACTTTACTTTGTTGTCTGCCCTGCATACCTTCATGTGCTGCGTGTGCTTTTATTTGTGCTTTTGAGGTGTTAGTGGGAAGCCAGCTTTCTTTTTCAAGTTCATTATTTGCTTTCAAGTCAAAGTAAATTATTTCCATCTAGTAACAGCAGTTTAGCATTTATGCAATAATTTAGGACTCGTCATTTCATGTAAAGGGAACTGGCTTGGCTCTGCTGTATTTGCTGAATTAGCAGATAAAGTCAGACATTTCTGGCTCCCAGCCCACTGTATTCATGTGATGTGTGCCAGAATTTTAGAATGGAGTTCTGTAAATGCAATAGCAGAAATTGGCTGTTGACGTGCCTTTCAGCCTTGTGTAGCCTGCAATATTAATTCTGTAGGGTGACTAATCCACATTCCATTACTGAAAGTTTATTGTGTTTAGATATATAAAAACATTGAAAATAATAGGAATGGGTATTGAGAAAGCTGAAGATTATTTTTTCCAGATTTTTGGTTTGGTTTATTTTTAGGATGGAAAATCTTTATGTTAACCGTTTCATGCACATGTTCCAGTCCTCCTGGAGTGATTTTGCAGATTTTGAGAGGATCTTTGTCAGAATCAGCAACACAATCTCTGGTGAGTTTATCAGCATTTGCTTGTGTTTGCGTCATAGAGTGACTAATTAGTTGTCTTGTTTGATCATCTGATTAGGATGGATGTGGCTGACCTGTTCTTCTGCGCTCCAATAAATAAACTGTATTTTCTGAAGTTTTACTCTTCTTCAGGCTACCTAGGGATCAATTCACAGAAATAAGAGTAATTGTGTTTTTCTTGGGATAAACCCAAGCACACAAGGTGACAGAAGTATTAAAAATTAATTACAGCAATTTGTTACATTTTATAAGATTGCTTCCTAAAGTACTTTTAACACAAAAATTAGATATAATCTACAATTAATTTCATTGATAACATTTCTATATTCATGAGGAAAGCTCCAATTCTGTGTTATTTAAACATTAAGCATTGGTCTCAGTTATGTTAATAGAAAACTCCATTTGCTTTTTTACATGCCTTGTCAGAAACAGGGATAATGGAGAAGGTGGTTCAAGGCATTTTTCAGTCATGTCATTTCTGTCCAAGGTGCTGAGTAATTTTTTTCTTGATGTAGACTTCAGATACAGCTCTAGACTCATTAGGCAGTTGATGGAGATAATGTAAACGTCATTTTATATAAACTTAACTTTTTTCTGCTTTATGAAAAAGCATTGTGGGTTTTGAGACTTTTTTTTTTTAATTATCATTGCATTCCCTTGGGGCCTGCATTTTTAATATTTTTACCCTTTTTAGAAAAAATACTTGCTTTCAGAAAAATCCTGCCTTGTTTAAAACTAGCCAGTAGTGGAAAACTTCATTACTTTCATTTTCCCCCTGAAGACACCAATGGGATTTTTCATATTAACTGAAGCAACAGCATGACATTACAAAACAGGGCATGGCAACTATAGAAAAGTAGTAGTACTACATATGTAATAATAAAGAGATGGACTATCCAAAACTAGAATTTTCTTGAGATGTTCATCTGGATTTATATCAGCAATTGAAAAATAAATAGAGGGAAAACAAGTCAAACAAGCAAAACAACAAATGAGGAGTTTTATTGAGTCAGGGCCCAAATGCTCCCCCAAATTTCCCTCACGCAGCTCTAGCCTAAAACAACTGCTCCAGCCACTGCTGTTCTTTCCCTATACACATTGGTATGTATTTCCCTTCTCCTGCTTGTGCCACCTGTTTTTGAACTTATCCCTCTGTACTGTATGCCCTGTGAATTTGAAGAGGGGAATTTAAAAATTTCATGGAAGACCATGAGAAAGTGGTTTACAGATGAAGAGAGTATTCTTCATAAAATTGGAATATTTTATTCTTCATTGTTTCTGTACATAGAGAAACAAATTATCATCAATTTAATTCTTCTTAGTGTGAGAAGCAAGAATTAAATTTTCCATTTAACTTCAGTGATATTTCTTAAATCTTAAGTAACCTTTCAAATCCTTTTTTTTTTGCTGCTTTCTTTATTCAAAGTTGTAGTGCAGTGTAACAAAAAGGTAAGGAGGAAAGGAGGAATCCTACAATGCAGAAGGTATTGATGCTGCAAAATATTGATGCTGCAGGCTTGTTTTTCCTTTAGAATATGTAATGCAACACTGGAGGGAAGATTTTATGTTTGGCTACCAGTTCCTGAATGGGTGCAATCCTGTGCTGATCCGGAGATGCACAGAGATACCCAAGAAGTTGCCTGTGACCATGGATATGGTAGAATGCAGTCTGGAGAGGAACCTGACGCTGGAGGAGGAAGTGAAGGTATGGCTCTGAGTCAGGCTGGGCTCCACCTGTTCCTTCTCACATCCTCTAATCTCCAGAGTGTGTTCTTACTGCCTTCAGCCACATCTCCTTTCTTCAGGATGTGTGATGGTCATGGCAAAGCTGTTTGTCTCTGCAGACTGGCAGTGCTCCTGTTGGCTTTTCTCCTGCTGTCCTGGAGCTGCAGGCCATGCCTGTCTCCAGGTCCTGTGGAAGAGCTGTAACCTGGAGATGAACAGTCCTTTGTCACTGGTTTTCTCTGAAAAGATAGGGATTTGCTGGATACCTCAGAGGGGAAAGGTGCCTCTTCCTTTCCTGGCAAGGTCTTTCCCACTACATGCTGAAGAAGCGTTGACAAGGGTGGTGCCTTGCTTTTGTTTGTACAATTAACACAGGGTTCCCTTCAGCTGGCAGGGTGAAACCTGCTTGCATCTGCATGAGAACCAAACACAAAGATGCTCTTTGCGGAAAGGCTCACTGCCAGACACGAGTCAGGTAGTTTGTGCAATGGTACTTGCTGTCTCAATGGTATCATTCTTGGGCTGCCATGAACAAGGGCAGGCCAGGAGTAGCTTGTAACCACCAGGCTCACATCAGTCTCTGGCCAAGACTTCCCATTCCTTTGTTCCAAGCTGCTTGCATAGTATTAAAACACATCATGCATCTCTTTTTTCTTTTGATTGTTTGCGGGTTTTTTTCCCACAGCAAGGAAACATTTTCATTGTGGACTATGAGCTGCTTGATGATGTGGATGCCAATAAAACAGACCCGTGCACAATACAGTACTTGGCTGCACCCATCTGTCTGCTGTATAAGAATCTGGAGAAAAAAATTGTACCCATTGCAATCCAGGTGGGCTTGCTGTCCGGGTCTTTAGAAGATCACACTGTTTGTTGTCTCATTTTTAACATCAAGGACTTGGGGTTTCATGTTCTTTTTATATCTTTCAGCTTGGTCAAAAGCCTGGACCAGACAATCCCATCTTCCTTCCTTCAGATGCCACATATGACTGGCTGCTAGCTAAAATTTGGGTCCGCTCATCTGATTTCCACATCCACCAGACAGTGACCCACCTCTTACGGACACACTTAGTCTCAGAGGTGTTCAGCATAGCTATGTTCCGGCAGCTGCCTGCTGTACATCCCCTCTTCAAGGTTAGTTCTTGCATGAAGGGAGGGTGTATGTGGGGAGGGTGGGGTGGGGTGATTATCACATTGGTTGGACAAACCCAAAGGAAGTTCTGATGATCGTTCAGCTGAAATAGTTTAATTGGCTGCCCTGTAAGATAACATACAGCTAAACCACCAGAACTTCAAGCTTTACATCTGGCTGCTGTCAAATTCAAGCTGAGAAGTTTCCTTCTTTCATTGTTTGTTTCACTCCACAGCTCTTGGTGCCACATATGCGGTTCACAATAGCCATCAATACCAAAGCCCGAGAACAGCTTATCTGTGAATGTGGCCTTTTTGACAAGGTGGGTAAAGTCCTTGTGAATCTTCGTTGTTCATATCAGTTCATCATTATTCATGGTTCTTTGCTCTTCGTGGTTCCATGTGTACAAATCCTGTAATCATCACATATTGCCTTGTTATCTGACCATTCTATTAAAGGGCAAACATAAGTAATGCCACCTGAGAAACAGGCACACAGAACTGATGCCTTACTGTGCTAAAAATGTTCTCTTTTACCTCTAAGTAGTCAAATCAGAGGTGGCCAATGTCAGTCAGTATCTTGCTCATTGCTGATGTGCCTTTGGGTTATAATACAGGAGTGCATATAAATTCCTGCATATGTATCCACATAGTTAAGCCCCCAACTTCTTTTAAATACTCAGTTATTCATCCGTGACCAAAGGGATTTGTGATTGCAAATGGAAATCTTCATCACAGAAAGACATGTAGGTTAGACAGATTTCTAAGACCACAAAGAGTGTGTTTAGATTGCAGACTGTCTTCTTGAGTCACCAGACCTGCTAGGACTGAATGTCAGCTTCATCTGAGCAAGTGAAACGTAGCTTTATCAATGGTTTGGGTGAGGGCTGGCATGCATCCTTAATAAATTCACAGGTGACACCAAGCTCGCTGGGAGAAATGGAATGCCACATCTAGGAACTGCAGCAGCCTGGCACACAGCAGTCTCTGTGACAGCATGCTAGGAGAGTGCTGTTAAGTTTGGGGAGGTTTCAGAAGTCCTTTCAAAGAGGGAGCTTTTATTTCAGGACACCTCTGTCCTCATTACACCACTGGCACCAGGCCAAAAATAGCTTTCTTGCTTCAGAGTTTTTCACCAAGCAGAATAGAGAGGTTAAATCCAGACACCTTTCCTTGTGGTCTATACTCCACGGCTGACTGTGGAGACTTTGCATCCCTTAAACAGAAGTGTCATGTCCATACCCCATGCATGTGGGATGAGTGTGTGAGTAAGACCTGCCAGCAAGGATCTGGAGTTCCAGAATTTGTTGATTATAATGCAAACAACCAGCCAGAGGACAGTAAATGTAAGGTCACAACTACTACAACACTATGTCTTATGCTCAGAAAGCAGCTTTCGGGAACTCTTGCACAGTGACTATCTGAAGGGTTTTGCAGCGCTGTCTGCTGTGGACACGTTGTGTTTTTCAAATGTAACATATACTGAAACACTGGCCTCTGCTCATTAGTAGCAACCCAGCAGGATTGACCTCCTGGCCTTATTTCCAGGGTGACTAAGGGTAGCCCGCATCCCTAAAAACTTGCTCCTAAACTACTCTGTAACAGCACTGGCAGTTTAACTTAAGCCTTCTTCTAAACACACTCAGGGCTGCCTTCCTTCACACATACACTGGTACTGAGCATAGGGCTGCAGGGAGTAGCGTGCTTTGATGTTGCTGTACTTTATTGGTGTATTTCAGTATAAGCAGTACCTATGGTGCAAAAGTGGGTATTAACAGTGATTCATGGGAGAGGTGTGAATCCCTGCAGTCAAAATGCACACAGTTCCAGTAGACGTCTGCAGTTTGGTACTTTGTGTGGAAGTGTGGTTTTCTCCTTGAAAAACAGATTCACCAGCATTCTGTATCCCATCTCCTGCAAATCTGTAAAGCCAGTCTTGGCATATAGGGAACATAATCTCCTACTGTTCCCATCTTGCTGTTCTTCCTGCAGGCAAATGCTACGGGTGGAGGAGGACATGTACAAATGGTGCAGAAAGCAATGAAGGATCTAACTTACAGTTCCCTCTGCTTCCCTGAGGATATCAAAGCTAAAGGAATGGACAGCAAGGAGGATATCCCCTACTACTACTACCGGGATGATGGCATTAAGGTCTGGGAGGCTATAAAGAGGTAAAATACCATGGCTCTAGATATTGGCTAATAAAGTCACAGAGACACAGACCTTATTTTTTTCCTCCTCACTTTGATCTTCATGGTATCTTATAAACAGTATCTGGGCTGGTTAGCCACATAGTGCCTCTTCCATCTAGTACATCTGAGGAAAAATATTTAGTCAAGCACACACTCTTAAAAGACTAGTAATTCCTGCTTTTCTCAGTGCTGTTTCCTTGCATTCTGTATTTCAAAGGACCCTTTACAAATATGTACTCTTCTGTAGGATTTCACAGAAATTTAGTGAGTCAGAATTTAGCCTGCAAAAGGAATTTAGTTATCCTTTTGTTTAGCTATGCACAAACCAAGAGAGTTCTCTGAGCCAGCCACGTGAGCTCATCAAGGTTCTTGTGGACTGAAATATAAGCTTGACTTCTATTATGGTTCTCTTTTGAAACTCAGTAAATTAGGTATAAACTGATTGGAACAAAACCTTTCTTAAAATGCCTTAAAATTTTGAAGTCTGAGTTTAATCAAAAGGGCAGCAATTCTGAGTGAGGAGAGATATTGCAAGGCTGCTTGACCTCACAATCATGACTTCTTTTCAGATATGAAACACCGCCTTGCATGATTTATATGATTTTTATTCTGCAGTGGCATTTAATTTAACAAACAACGTATTTTTGCATGGCATAAGTTGCTTACCAAAAATGCAGCTGTTTCTGATCACATGACTTTTGAAAAGCATGATCATTAAAAATCAGATCTTTTGTGTACACAAAGTAGGAGTTTTATGATGCAAGGATAATGTTGGAAGTTCTGGGGACATCTTTTTCTCCTGTGTTTCCTATATGTTTTTACAAGGGCTTATCTTGCAATATTTCCTGCAACTGTGAGTGCCCATTTTAGAGAAAAGGAAGTTGTAACTTTGCTGTGGTTGTTTTCTTCATGTAGTCTATTTTTTTTTTTTGCCCTCCCTGTCTTTCCTGTGTTTTCTTTGTGGGTTGAGATATGCCTTTCAAATACCAGGTAATACTTAATCAACTCAATTCAGTTTGACTATTTGTGGGTGTTGACCTTGGTGGAGGGTGATGTTACACTGCCTCAAACTTGGCTGAGAGCTGTGAATCATTTGGTTTATAAATGGTGTGGGCAGTACCCTTCTGAGTGTGTGAGATCCTGACCCATGAACCCATGGTCATGCATGTGTCTGCTCACCAGGAATCTCCTACGCTCTGCAGGGGTATCAGTCTTTTTTGATGAAAAAATTTCTATCCCCAGCATTACTTCACATGGCCTAGGCCCAGGGAAGCTGATAAGGTTGTTCCCATAGAAACAACGAGTCTCACACAGCAAATATGTAAAGTCCTCTCGTCCTCTTCCTGTTTCTGATCTAACTGCAGATAGATACACCAACCCAAAGATACTTCAGCCCAAAAGGTCTCATCAACACTTCATATACTAATTTCTATTTACATGGAAGGGGGTCTGAAATACTGCCATTTTTTGAGAGGAGGATCCCCTTCCTGTATCACCTGGCACCAGTGCCAAATGCATGGAGACAGAGCTCAAGGAGAGCAGCTTTATCTCTGCGTGTTGCAAAGTTTTTGTTTTCCTTTAATTTCCTCTGGAAGCTAAAATTACTTAAACTTTTGGTATTTATTCAGTTATTTGTCTGCCTCAATGACAACTCTTGATTGGCGGATAAGAACATTGAAAGATTTGTAAAAGTCTCCAAACTGCAATAAATTTAGAAAATGTATAAGTTTATATCTTATTAAGGGATAAATCTCTGTTGGGTAAAAATTCTTAATCCCATCAGTCAGCTTCTACAGTCATGTGTTTCACCCTATGGGGTTGTTGTCAAAATATTTAGCAAGAGATTTAGCAAGGTACCTGCAGAGCTAACAGAGTATCTCAGCACAGCTCCATTAACCAGGCATTCAGTCATGAACTGCAGTTCTTCAGGAAATCAGGATTTCCCATTTTCACTGCTTTCAAAACTACTTCTGTTTTCTTAGTGCTTTAAGAGCCTTTCTTTCAGAGGTGAGCTAGCCTTCATAGGAAGAGGCTTCTTGAGAAGAGGAACTGAACAGGAAGATGTCTGCTGTGAACAGTGGGCATAGGAAATAGCTCTAGACCTCTTCTTGCCAGGAGAAGCTTAGTATTAAGTATTATATAAAACATGTAATTTTTAAGTATTTCACAAAAAGGATATCCAGTGGGAGGGGTCAGCTATTGGCATTCAGGAGCAGCTTTGCAATGTCCCACACACAGGGAATGGTACTGGTATCACAGTTTGGTATCCCACTGCCCAGTGTGGGAGCCATGTGGAATATGGAAGAGGGAGTCTGTATGGAATGAGAAAATGATGTAGATGTGATGACAGAGGTCTGCTGGGGGAAGAACTGATGCTGCAGTCCTAAATGAATCAAAATTGCCTATATTAAATCCCACTGCTTGTAGGAAGGAGATAGGAAGATTTTGATACCTTCTCTTGCCCTTTTCTCTTTCCCCATGTAGCATCTGCAAGGTCAGAAGATCATCTTCTGGAATGGCAGACTTGCATTCTCCTTTTAATTTCATTTTGGTTTTTTTTGTTCCTATCTGCAGTTTTGCAGAGGATGTAATTCACATCTACTATGAGAGTGACGAGGTGGTGTGTGAGGATGTGGAGCTGCAGGCCTTTGTCAAAGACATCTATGTCTATGGAATGAGGGGTGTGAAAGCCTCAGGTAAGGTACGACAGCCCAGCCGGGGCTGCAGCTTGTCCAGTCCCTGCTGCCAGCAGTGCTGAGTGCACAGCACAAGTTAGACCTGCTCTCTTCTTGGGCTGAAGATGTTGGGTTTTGTTGTGAGACCCTGGCTCAGGCCATCTCTCAGGAGACAGCTCCTTCCTTTGGCACAGATTCTCATGATGAGCTTGAGCACCTTGTGTAATCTCTCTGCACAGGGGGCAGGTCCTTTGATTTTATCTGCTCATGCTTTAAGCATTAGGGGGTGTGTCTGTGTGTACAGCCACCAGGCAGACTGACAGACATCAAGGAGCAGTGAGGCCCCTTGAATCCTCTCCTCCAAACCTCACGCTAAATAAGAACATGTAATAACCTCCCCAGGAGTATATTGCTGCCTTTCACATTTGTTCAGCATTTGTGTCGTCATTGAACTATTGTACTCTCTTCAAGAAAAGATACTCATCATTTCCAAGAAATATTTTTCTTTGATCTGTCTCTTTTCTCTGCCTCTCTTTTCTTGCAAACCATTACTTGGCCATGGGAGCTCTCATCCATAACATGACTCAATTCACCTACCTGAGTAAATACTCCCCTGTCATTCCCTAAACATTTTGCTTTTCTCTTCCACACACATTTTTGCCAAGCAGATTTTCAGGAATTTATAGAGGTGACTGGGGATTCTTCCTATTGTCCTGTCTGATTTAAATCTGTCAACACCTGTTGGGCAGTGGCCTAAGACAGATGGCTCTGGTGTTGCATGCACACATTGGAGTGCCAGATGTCCAGGCAAAAGTGTGGTGTTTCCAATCATTATGTTCTGGTGGATAAAAGGCTCCTGGGTTCTATCTGCCTGGACAAGCAAAGGTTCATTTTTATTTGTCTAGCTGTCTCTTAGCAAAAGCTTAGAAATGTTGTTTCTCCTGGTAAGAACTTCATGCCTGACCTAAGCATCTTGATATGAGACAAGTACTGAGCCTTCCAGGGCTCCAGGTGGGGTGGGATGCTACAAGCACCACTGGTGGGAGGACTGCCACTACAGATGGGAAAACCTACCAGACTTGCAGCATCTCTTTCTGCACTGCTGCTGCTCCAAGGGTTGTATCATAGAGAATGGAGATTTGGCAGGGTCTGTAAAGAATGGGAGGAGGCTAAATGAGGGAGGCTGTGGCACCTGTTTCTTCCCTGGGAGGGCTGCTGTGATTGGGAGAATGCCAAACTCCTTTAAAGATGAGCAGAGTGTACTTAGAATAGCAGAAGACAGGAGGGGATGGTGCATCCTCTCCTCTTTGGGCCTGGTGGCTTGCCAGAGGTACCTCTTCCCTCCTGCAGGCTGAGGTCTGCATCAGGTTGGTGGTGGAGATGGGAAGCAGCTGGCACAGGCAGCCTGGGCAGGGGCAGTTTGTCCCTGTCTGTAGGTATACTGGGAGCAGTGGTCATGTTGGGCTGGGACAGGGGGTACAGCACAGGACTGTGATTTAGTGAGGACAGGTGTGACACAGGGCTAGGGTTGCTTCACTTGCAAAATACTTACCTAGTCCCTGACTATTCTGTTTTTATTTTATATAACTCTGATTATTCTCCTTCAAAGACAGCTTAATGCAACTATTTCTGTTCCTCATCCTGTGTGTTTTTCAGAAGTTCTCGTTTCCTCACTTCCTGTTTCAGTGAATAAACTCTCCCTGCACTCCTTCTTGCAATACACTTGATTGCTGAACCTTTATAAATACAATCACATGGTTGCTTCCTCCTTGGCATGAACCTTTCCTGCTTGCAGACTGAAGAAAAATGGAGCATCTGAGGTCCCTGCCCTCAGGGACCTGGGGGTTCCTTGCACAGGGTAGGTAGGACAGGGACACTGTTTTTTAAAGGCATAATTATACTTTTTCTTTCCCTTATGGAACACCACATACTTTGTAAACATTGGTGATGCCTCACAGACTTTTATGAAGTAAGGCTGTTTTTACAGCTGCACAGCCAAGGCACAGAGAGGTGAGGAGCTCCTGTTAGACCTCACAGCAAGATTCATAGAATGCCCTGTTCTTCAGTGACTGCTGCATGGCCCTCTAACACATGGTTTTTGATTACTGCTGGGTGGCAGGGTCACTTCATTGCTGGGTCAAACTTTTCTTCTCCCTCATTTAGGGTTCCCTAAGGTGATCAGGACACGAGAGACACTAGCAGAATATCTCACAGTGATCATGTTCACTACATCGGCTCAACATGCAGCTGTGAATTTTGGTCAGGTAGGAACTTGTGGGAGGACTGTTCTTCTGTCTGGGCTGGGAGGTACATCTACCAGGGCAGGGTCTGAGAAGCATTTTTTAGTAGATGTACAGAATTACACTCCTTTTTTTTCTGATCAAAATAACTGCAGAGCCATCTACAAATCCCTGTGAAGTCTGTGGAAACTGAAGTAATTTGAAAGCTGAGAAAGGCATTTCAAGTCCTACATATGTACCAAAGATCAGATTAGGGCTTCTCACTCATATATTTTAGTTTTGTTGATTTTATTACAGGAATATTTTTAAAGCATTTAAATGGCATTGCTGCTCATTTCTTGAGTTTACAAACCAAGTGTCAATTTTGAGCTTCCTCTGATATTTGATGTGTCACATACTGATAACTTATGTGATTCCTGCCTGCCTTGACTGACATATATCTGCCCTGAAACTATAGTAATAACCTGCCTTTCAAATGCTGTCTCTTTCAACATCAAGGCATTTTGGAAAGCCAATTTAATAGCCAGAAGAAAATCACTTTGTCAGTCACAGAGCTTTTCCACTGAGTGGGTGGTCAGTCACTGGAGCAGGCTCCCCAGAGAAGTGGTCACAGTTCCAAGCCTGTCAGAGTTCAAGGAGCAGTTGAATGATGCTCTTAGTCTGATAGTTTAGTTTTAGATAGTTCTGCAAGGATCAGAGATCAGGGAGCTGGACTAGATGATCCTTATAGGTCCCTTCCAACTTGAGATATTCTATGATTTTATGAGCTTTTTTTTTTTTTTTGTTCATGTTCTCACTTAAGGCATAGGAGGTTTCTGAGATAGCATCTCAGAGATAAGCAGAGAGACCATCTTTCTTATGGTAGTTATTCCCAAATACCCTACATCACTTTTTATGCTGACCCTCCTGTCCACTCCTGCAGCCCAGGAGCCCTGGAGAAGGTCTGGAACCTGGTGTCTAATGAACTCACACTATTGCTGTGACATGTCCATGACCAGGAACCTCTGCAACTGTTCCCTTCTAACTTGTCTTTGCAACTGATTGAGACAACTCCCACTACCTCCCTCAGAAAATCCTGTCTGTTCAAGTACCACCAAGAAACCATCTCTTAATATGGCATACAGAGGATATGCAGCCCATCAGTAAAAGATCTTCAGCCATAGAACCTGAAAAGGCAGAGAGGGCTGAGGGGGGGATGAGGAGGGGGCTGTGCACTTCCCCTCATGCAGAGCAGGGGATGGGGATGAAGGTAATGAAAAAGTGCTTGGGAAAGAAAGGGTTCTGGTAACTGCAGCGTCTTAGATGGTGGCAAAACTCAGGGTCATATCTGAGGCAAAATGAGACATCAGCATCTCACAGCACTGAACCAGGCCAGAAGTGACTATGAGTTCCCAGTCTGCTGCTCACCATGGCCATATTCCATATTTCTGCATGCCATATTTCATATTTCTTGATGCTTTATCTCTGTTAGTATCTGACCACATTCACTGTGGGCATGTTCTTGGAGGAAATTTATCATAAAAGAGAAGCTGGAGTAAAGGCGATTGCCTCAGGTCATCAGAAGGGAACTTTGTTTAACAAAATATTTAAGGCCTTAGCAAGTCTGTTGAATTTGGTCTGTGTGGCGCATGCCTGTGTTTAGCAGAATAAATACTCCCATTCAGATTACCCAACTCTCTCTCTTGTGAGCTCCTGAGCAAAACAGTAGGGACGTCCTTGTCACCTCCAGTCCTTCTCGAGGACTTCTCTGTCCTTAGTATCATCTCTTTCTGAGGGGCTCCTATTACAAAAGCAAACTCCCTATTGGAAAAGCCCTGATTTTCTTTGGTGTGTTCCTAAACACCAGCCCCTGCAGGTTTTCACTGTGGTCTCTTGCTCTGTTGTGCAGTATGACTGGTGCTCCTGGATTCCCAATGCCCCACCAACAATGCGCTGCCCTCCTCCAACAGAAAAGGGCACAGTCACCATCGAGCAAATTGTGGAGAGTCTGCCAGATAGGGGACGATCTTGTTGGCATCTTGGAGCTGTCTGGGCCTTGAGCCAATTCCAGGACAAAGAAGTAAGTCAACCTTCCTGTTCTAGGTGCTGGAGATATGAGACCATGAGGGCCATGGCAAGACTGCACAGTCTCATGAGACTATAGTGCTGCCCTGTGCTTGACTTGGCCATTTTTACCTTTCTGTGGAGATGTGTCAGTGCTGTGGGTTTGCCTGTGTTCTGCCAGATGCAAACTAGCTCTGAGAAAGTACTTATATTTTCACTCTGAGGCTGTTTCAGCTATAATCAAAGGTTTTAAGCTTGAGCATGGCATTGCTTAGAAAGGATGCTGGTGTGGGAGATGGTGGGCTGCAGAGACATAAGAGCTGTCCCTGCAGTGCTGGGGAAGAAGGTACAGCAGTGCTGTGTCCCCATGTCCTGTTCCTTTGGAAAATCTGCTCCAGTGCCATGTGCACTACAGCTGTGGCTTGTGCCTGGTAGGTGAGGAGTGAAAACAAAACAAGCCTACAGAAGGCTTTGCAGGCATGTAAATCCATGCATGGCAACAGGACTGTAACCATTTTCCTCATGTAAAATGAGGTTGTAGGTACCTGGTTGTTTCACACAAGGGCTCTGTAGAATGTGTTCTGAAATTCTTAAATAGAAGATGATGCACAGAGCATACTTTAAATTCAGTTTCCCTATAAGAAGAAAGCAGTACTAGCAGAGAAGCTTGTAGTATGGGAAATAGTTCCCAAAGTGCCCAAAGCAATGCCAGTGTGCATATTGGCCCTGCACTTTTCAGAGCACCCTTAGAGTCCAAGCTGACTAAAGTCAACCTACGACTAATCTAAGTCAAATTAGACTAACCTAAGTCAAATACGACTAACCTGTCATATTGAACTCTGAAGGACAGTTGAAGTCAACAGAATCTTCCACTGTCACTGAATGAAGCAGTCATTTTCCTTTTTAACCTCTGGCTGTGAATTTCCCTCTAATGCTGTCTCTTTTTTCTAGCAGCATAAATGTTTGTGTGACTATACAGAGATATGGCTTAGGAAGCTTGTCTGACTGACCACTGGCCTGAATAAAAGTGCATTCAGTGAATAAAAGTGTTTTCAATGGATGAGGTCTCTTTAGGTCAAGGAGGGCCATGTAGACACCTGAACCAGCACCACAGAAAGATGCAGGGATGCAAAGAAGCAGCCAGCAATAGAGGAAGGTGTAGGCTAGCTTAAGTATTGATAATACTACTTTAATAGAAGCATTTTTGAGGAGAGGCTCTGGGTGGTGTTCTGCCAAATGGTGCAATATTGAAAACTAATTGCCTTTGCCTTCTCAAAGCATGGTTTCTTGGTGTTTTTCAATCAGCTGTTTCTGGGCATGTACCCAGATGAACACTTCGTGGAGAAGCCAGTGAAAGAGGCTATGGCAAAATTCCGCAGGAATTTGGATGAGATTGTCAACACCATCACCGAGCGCAACAAGAACAAGAAGCTTCCTTACTACTACCTTTCCCCAGATCGTATTCCCAACAGTGTTGCTGTTTGAGCAAATAGCCAGGAGAGTTTGAAGGCCTGTAAAGCTAATGATGTTTTTCTGTTATATGCTTCTTCAATTAGCTTTTCAGAAATGGATAAAAAAACCCACCCTCTCCATCAGAACTTGCTTAAGTCTATTTGAACTTTCAAAATAAATTTGGTTATGACCAATCTTGCAGACAGACTCTAACTGACAACCTTCTAGGTCAAATTTGTTACAAATTTATTTTTCCAGGATGTTTAAACTAATCTTACAATCAATAGACATGTTATCTTTCCCTTTCCTTGTCAAAACAATGAGATCACAGATTCACTTACTCAATGGAAATAATATCATGAGCAATAAGCAAGTCACATTTTAAAATCCTTCCTGTTTTTAATAGGTAACATTGGTGACATAAAAGGAAATAGCCTGTAAAGTTTATGCATGGTTTTGAGTCTCATTGAATGTCAAGTATTTTCACTACCATCATGAATATCTGAATAAGGATGAAGGTAGAAGCAGGAAATTTTCTTGACAGAGCTGATGGGGTTTTATCGCTTTCTTACCAAGTTCATGTAAAATGACATCTCATAGGAGGTGAAAATTTTGTACCTACTTACACTTAAGTATTTTCTACATAAAACTAGGAAGGTTTGTTTTAGCCTCTGCCAGCAGAGTTTGATGACTTTCACATGTAGGGACAAATATTCTTCTTTAGGCAGTGTCAGCAAGTACAGACCTAGCAGCACTTATGCTCAGTTTGTTTCATTGCTCAGGCCGCTGGGGTTTGTGGACAGTTTCTTCTGTTTTGTGGGGAATGAAGAGGATACTTTAATGGAAAAATTTGTGGAGAAGGTTTAATTGACAGCTTCTAAGAGAAAGCTTTAGATTTGGCCAATTAAGCATAACTGGCATGTTCCATCTTAGTTATAAACCACTGAGGTTTGTCTGTTTTGTTTAGAGGTTTTTATGTTCAAACACTTGGTTTCTGGTAAAAGTTGAAAAAGTCACTTAAAAAAAGCAAAAGTGAGGTTTATGAAATTTAAGTTGTGATTTTGCTGATTAGAATTTGTGTTTGTTTTTCTGAGAATTTGTTCCTTGTACTTGATCTGCCAGCATACAGTCTGTTTTCTCAATAGATAAAAAAGTTTCTTGTGCCAATAAAACAAAACTGAACATCAAACTTCTATTTCCTAGTTCAGCATCTAATGCTATATGGCTCAAAAACCTTGTAAGAATCAACAAAATGTGCTGTGTAGGGAAATGAAACTTATGTCATTGACAAGTATAGTTATTTCTATAATTCATGTGTGATTTGGGAAATAGTACTACTAAAATATACATCCTCTTATTAAACAGGTGTGGAAACTGATTTTAGATCCTTTACAGTAGACTGATTCCTGTTTTTTGCACCCCCATCCAAAGACTTTGAGAAAAATGTAGAAGGAAGACCATTTCCTATTATTGAGTAGTATACTTGTGAGTTATGCATCATCTTCTCACTGCAGCCCATGAGAACTTATAAGTGTAGAAGCAGAGTAAAGCAACATGGAATAGGACCAAGGAATCAGAGACAACTTGTGACCCCACTGCCTTGAAAACAGGCAAGTGCATCTTAAATGCAACAAGCTGATGCAATATATCCAGCATGTTAGCTCCTGTATTTCTAACTTCTGTATTTCTACCACATACCGGGAATGTCCTCTTGCTTCAGCTTTCATTTGATAATGATTTGCATAGTCAAGTATCTGTTCAGAAAACAAAAGATGGAAGGAGACTGGTGGATGTTCTCTCACATCTGTGCACTCTGCTGTAGCCTGTGAACCTGGGATATAAGTGCCGTTGATGGGAGATTTGGGAACTAAATGTGTAGCTTTGAAAACTGGGATTAGCATCTGATTCAATGGCAGGAGAGAGGTAAAGAGATTAAAACTAATAATGGCACCAGAAAAGAAGCAGATACCCGCAAATAGTAAAGTTCTTACTCTTCCAGAGTGTCTGGGGGTACATGTTGCTGTCCCACTCTCAGCTCCCTTTTCAGCTTGTCTCCATCTCTCAGAAAATCATCTCCTGTGCACAGGCCATGGGTTCCTTCCCCTTGTCATTAGCCATGGCTTGCTCAGAGCTGTCTCCTAAAGTCATGGAACTAAGGTACAGTACCCACTTGCAGGCCCCCTCCTAGGTGGAAATGAGAGTATCAGCTCCCTCTGAAGTGTGTCATGCACTCAGCTTGTGACAGACATTAGAGCTGGATGTGCATCGCCCCAGCTCTACCAGGGTTTGACAGCAGCTACTGTCTTGGCTGGGTAGCTGTTGCTACTGGCCAATCCAAGGGAATGTAGCCTGACTCCTCAACTGAGTCTTCTGTGCTGGAAAATCAGTTGCAGTGATTCTCAAATGGCTGGAAGATTGAACTACTTCCAGGAAGTCCTGCCAGCATATCTGAATCTGCTTTCCTCTTTTTGCAGGGTGAATTTAGCTCTATAAACTACTTTTTGTAGGGCTGTCCCTTTCCCAACCCCCAAACATACTTTGCAATAATATGAGTCTCACTGCCCCAAAAAACAAAGCCTTCATATTTCTTAGTCGTCCCATATGAAGTAAGCTACACTTTTCCCATCAATCCCCATTTTACATGTGGGGAAATGGAACAAGAGCAATGAAATTCAGTAGATCAGCTCTGATTTAAGGTTCTTCCTTTATAGAGGGACTGTGAGAAAGTTGTGTATCTGAAGCATGCTAGTTTTGTCCTTCTAAAGAGCAGACAACAAGTTCAGACTTGGTTGCTCAGAATTACTTGCTCTGTTGTGCATTGAGCAGAACATAAAATAAACTCCCAAAGATGTATTTCTAACTAGCAAGCTTCAACCAGCAGCTGCCCTTTCCTGCTGCAGTAATAGCGACATGGTATCCAAGAAGAAATTGCACACACTGAGATAGTATCACCAGGGCACAGTTTGCTTTATTTATATTATAAAAAGGCATAAATATTGCACAATCTGGTATGGCTGGTACATTTAGAGGTTAACAGAGTGATGGGTTTTTATGGCGAGAAGATGAGGGTTTGATTCCTTAGACTGATCTCACCATAACACAGGCAGCTGGATTTCCCTGAAGCATTTCCTTCTTCAAATTCAATGCAGAGGTGCTTGATCTAGGAATAATCTGTGAACACATCCACTCACAATGTACCAAAACATGATTCACCCTGGTGCTTGAGACACTTGTCTCACTGGTGAATCCCTCATGCTGTGAAAGATAAATGCTGTGTTTCTAGTTCAGTGTGCATTCTAGCTTCCCATCTTGCAACATCTTGCATGCTTCTTGCAGCAGCCTTGTGTGACTGAAAATCCTTCTCTGACCACGTTCCAAACTACATGCTTCCCCTTTCTTTTGATAAACTGAATAACTTCCTGAGCCTTTTGCTGTAAGACTTACTTTAAACCTCTTATCTGTTACCACTGTGTGCACAGTGTGTGGGCAGATGGCAATGATGATTAAATGACTATTTCAGTCATTACTTCATAGGCTGCATTTCCTTGTGCTTGCAGCTATGTATCTTCTGTTTTCCCATAGATTTTTGTCACAAACCACACAGCAAATTGTCTGTGTTACTGAACAAATTTTCTGTTTGCATATATACAAGCAGTGGACAACATCTTCAGGGAGTAAAAGAAATATTAAGTGAGTTGTTTAAATATTTCCTTCTCAGAGTTGAGTAGGGACCTGGACTTCAGTAGGCCCCTATCAAGCTTCAAATTAAGCATACTGTATATCCAGCAGCCTTTCAATTTTAGATTTGCAGTGTTTAAAATCCAGTTGTTAGTAATTAGGCTCAATCTCTAATTGCATAGCTGAATTACTGTAGAATCATAGAGTAGTTTGGGTTGGAAGTTGGCTACCTGCACAGAGCAGAATACAGCAGAGGTTTCTGCGGAGCCTGGCCAGCCAATTCCATGGAGCTGTGCAAGATACAGCAGAGGAAAGCCTTAAACTCAGTGCAGTTACCACAATCTGTATCAGCAGGGGAGTTAAAATGAGAACATCATTTAATACATGATGCTGAAGAACCATTTCTTTCCCAACTTGGTGCTTGTTTGTAGAGCTCTTCCTTCACTCTGTTTACCTGTCCGAGCACCTCCCTCACATGCATGAAGTGATGAATGTCAGGTGCAAACTAGCAGCTGTCAATCCTCCCTCTCCACTTGCTGCCTTTTCAGGATCTCTTTCAGGAGAAATCCCCATAGGCAAGTGGTGTGCTGGTCTTCTGCAGACCGGGCACCTAAAGCACTGGATGATTCTCATCTCTTTTAAATGGCTGTAGATACTTTTCAATGCAGCGTGCTTTGGTAACAGCCCACTGCTCTTGGATGGATGTTTTGTTTCATTTCACCAGTAAGCTGAGCCATACCATTTGTCTCAAAGACACTGCAGTCATGACAGCAAGAGGAGCTCTATTTCTGCCCTCAGGCGGTGTCAAATAAAGACTCCAACCTTTATTTTCTTTCTGACTCTAGGGTCAGATCTAGACAAGCTACAAGAAATAATAAGCCAGTTCTCACTCATCTGTGAGGACAATATTATAGGGGTCATTGTCAAAGCTGGTTGGTTACTTTTTAGATCTGCCAACTTTATAAATATCTTTTTTGGGATGTTCTTGTGAGCGGTGATTTGTGGCACTGTCTGCTGCCAGTCATAACTACTAATGGTTAGCAGCCATCAATCTTCAAGAGTCATCAATAATCAGCATTAACCACTATCCTAATAATTGTAGGATAATGTCTGATGACATGTTTACTGAAAAGCAGACATGCATGGTGATAAAACCAACCTGATATGCTGATGATCAAGTAACACAAAGTGTTTGGGTAAACGTTTGAACAGTCTGGCTTTGTCTGGTGCTTGCCTGGCCACTGCTGAGCTTTAAAGGGTAGAAGAGCTGTGTTTGGTCAGCCTGAAACAAGCAGATCTGATTTGCCTGGCCCTCTGGAAACAACAGGTGGGAGGCAGACTTCCTACCCTCCTGTGTTTGTGGGAAGTATGTCCATGTTGCCTGATTTTCACTTGGCCACTGCATTTGACCCAACATAAGCATACCAGTTAACAGGCTTCATAGTGGTCTGCACAAAGTCAGATGTGATTCTGGCATGAAGAAAAGTGGTTTTTTTACATTTTAACCTAAAAGCAATGGATTTGCACCACTGGAATCCTACTTAAGCCTGGGTTGTATCAGTATATTCAAGCTGTTACAGCAGCAGCATTTCACAGCAGGTTTTGCTTATTTGGAGAATAGAAGGCCATCTGGAAGCCTTCTCCTTCCCAGGAACTGTGCTGCTGAAACATTATTTTTCTGGCATCATTAGATCGCAAAGGCTAATGAGCACTACATGATTTAAAAGTGGGGGTACTGGTACTTCTGTCTGCATAGATGGAAGTGAGTAGAAATAATCAGTAAGCATGGCCAAGTTTCTTCTCTCTTTGTTTTGCAGGGCTAACTTGACAGCAAAGATATTAATAGTTCTCTTCAAGTATGCCTGAGAAATGTTTCTGGAAAGAAATCTTTCTTAACAGTACTTATCTCTCAAAAGGAAATCAACAGATGTAGTAATAATAGGATGCAGGAGGCTTTGCAAAATCCACGTACTGGAAGCAGAGGGTCTGAAGAGAGCAAGGACAGAGCAGGTTTGAGCTGCATTTGGGTGACCCACAGAAAAGTCTGAGGCTTTGCTGAAGTAATGGACCATACTGAGACGTACAAGTAGATCGAAGCAGCTGATGACAAAATGTCTTTCCATATGGTTTTTGGGAGTTATACAGGTGGAGATCCATCAAGTTAGTTTAGGAATAAGCTAGCAGCTCACCCATAGTTTGGATGAGTTCTGGATGAAGGTTCTTGGCTCTGTTTATGTGAAAAATCTCCCAGAACAGGTGTTACCAATCATGTAAAGGGAATCTGTGCTTCAGCGTTTGACCCAGTGCGTGGAAAACTGCCAAAGGGAACTCAGTGGGACTGACCACATGCAATGGGTCAACAGAAATAATTCAAGACTTTATAAACACTGACATCTTGTGAAATCAGATCCTGAAAGACCTCAGAAATTATGTGAATCATAGTATCATATAATATCCTGAGTTGTTAGGAACCCACAAGGCTCACTGAATCCAAGTCCTGGCCCTGCACAGAGCAACCCTGTGAATCACACCATATGCATGAGATCTCATTTGATCTGCCAAAGTTTATCTGTCTCTAAGCATTCCACGATAAATGTTTTCACTATGAGTAAATTCACTGGGAAAACAGTGTACGTAAAACCAGGTTTCCTGTTGGTAACATGCATGGTAGAAGTAATGAATGGTATTTTCACACCAAATCTTCTCAGGCCAATAACATTTCAGAAGATATTTTGGATGTATTCTTGGTTTTCCAAATCTTGGGCCATTTAAGCTGGAAAATGTCACTTGTTTGTTTGTTCCTTATACGAAGTTAAATCACCATACTGTTCTTTTACTCTTTTTACTCTTCAGTCATTCACATAGTTAATTTAATTCATAGGACCAGTAAATTCTACTTTTTTTCATTGCAAAGAGAGTAATTCTCCTCCATTCCTTCCTTTAAAGTCAGCTGGCTTTCACCAAGGTTTTTGAAGGAGGAGCTTGGCTCTGTATTGCCATAACAGGTACGATTCAAATTCTGTCCTTTTCTTCATGAATATGACAGCATCTTTTCACTAATGATGTTGATTTTCAGGCTCTGAAAATAACTTGTAACTGCTTGTGTGAGTTGGTGTCACCCAGATTGAGCCATATGACCAAGATGGCCCTTCACATATACAGCATGAGAACATACTGGCAGTAAAAGAAATCATGCACTGCTTCCCCATGCCCCCTGTGCTGGTGAGGGCAGCAGGAGTATTTGTGAGAGCTTTGGCAGCACTCTGTGTCCCCAGGCATGCAGTGTCTGTGACCTGACTTCCCATGCATGGAGCACTGGCAGGAGACAACTGTGAATTCAGACCTGGAGTGGAGGTAAGAGAGGGCAGATGTGATGCAGCTGTGGGAGAGTTTTGACTTTCAAGGGTCTGGACGTGAGCCAGTGAAGAAAACCAGAGAGAAATACCTGACACAAGTATGATGTGCATCCTGATACAAACCTCATGCCTTTAATACTGTGAGTCTTCCATGTGCTGTCACTGCCATTCTCTTGCAGTCCTGGAACCCAGCTTGGTTCAGGTGGAAGCTGGTTTGGTTTGGAAGCAGCTTTGTGACTGTTTAGCTAGTCTGCTGTGCTCTGGGAGGTCATTGGGAAGGCTGAGAAAAAGAAACTCTCTCTTCATAGCAAAATGATAAGATCAGAATTTTCTAGAGTTTTATGAGAGATTTATGAAAGAAGAGTCACAGTGACCATGACTTCTCAAATTCCAGGTGTGGGTCCTTGTGGAGGATGAGAAGGAGTGCTGGAATTCTTGGAGGGGTAGTCATGGGTCAGGCACATCCCTGGGGGAAGTACCACAGGGTGTGGGGCAGCCAGTGAGAGGTACCTGAGATGTGACTCCTTCCATCTGGGGCAGAGCACCTGAAACAAAGAGGGAAGGATGTCGAGGTGGCTCAGAGCACAAGCTTGAAGTGGTAATGGTCATGGCATAGGTGAGGATCACACAGGGAGGAGTTAGAAGTATCATGAGAGATGAGTGAAACTGAAGCACTGCCCAAAGCTGAGCAGCAAGAGAAGCTGAAGAAACACCAGAAGAGAAGCAGCCCTGCAGAGACACAAAGGAGAGTTCTGGAGAACTGCTGGAGTCTCCAAAGGGCCTTGTGGGGCTGTGCGGACTGCCCTGGACTTTGAAGCACTCAGATGTTTTTGTCACTGGTGCCCTCTGCTGCTGCTCAACTGTAGTGATATTTTTAGAAACATTTCTTGTTCTTTGCACTGTTAATATTACTACCTGGTAAGCAGAGTGCTCTGGCATTTCACTGGGGGATTTCTAGGGTATGTATAAGCATGGAGATAGGATTGCTGAGATCATAAAATATGTTGATGACAATTGTTGAAGTTGTCCCAGCACTTCATCCAGCATTCACAGCCACACAGAAGAGACTCTTCCTTCCTCAGCCACAGCAGAAACACCAGAGCAGCAGTTTCTGGAGCGAGGTGGTACAAGGAGAGCCCCATGATGGTAAAGGCAGTCCCACAGCAGCAATGTGGCTGTGAGGTATCAGAGTGCAGAGTGGGGCCTTTGGGGCTGTCACAAGCTCTGTGACTGCAGGACTGCTCTCAGGCACATCATGCCACCAACTAGTCAGTCCCTCTGTATCTCCAGAATTTTGCAACTGAAATATTCTGCCACTCTCTTTGTGCATCTTTTGATAGCAATGAATGCTCAAGCTTTAGTGTGTGTGGTGCCAGAAACAAGAGATTATAGGAAACATCAAGTTTAAATTTGCTCATTTTATAGTCCATGTTTGTGCAGACCCCTTGCAAAAAGAATGGTCAGAGCAAAGCAGGGAGAGAAAGGTCAATTGTCCTATCTCTGAAAGCAGAGATAGAAACCTCAGAAAAGGAATATTCATTGTCTAACTCCACAGCAGAATGATTTTCAGATTGTTATCAGTGGATTTCTCTATACTTATTTGATTTTCATAATCATATCAGAACTGGATCATAGCTTTTCCTTTCCCAGGAGCCTGCCAGGCCAAGTTTAAAAATCAGTTTTCATATTGTAGAGAGGTCTTTTTGAAGATGATGAAGGCATTCCTGGATAATTCTGCTCTTATTAATTCCCATGTTAATCCAAAATATTTATTCTGAATTTAATTTTTGTGCATCTATATCAGTGTGTTGGAGTAAAGAGTCCATTCTCATACTGAGACTTTCTTAGATTAATTACCTGGTGTCTGCATTTTGTCATTTCTTGAGCTGGGATCCCAGATAAAAAGGTACAAGAGGATCCTTCTAGGTGGACAGAGGAATGAGACTTAACTTTGGAGCCTTCCTGCTGCTAAGTCAATCCTTGAGTAGGAAATCACTGTGTAGCTGTAACTCTGCATGAAGTGTTCCGTGGTAGTGGCTGCTCCGTGTGCATTCCAAGGAGCTGAACAGCAGTGGAGACAGGAGGGACCCTTCAGCCATATTTACCATATGGTTTTAGAGTTAGACCCCAGAAGCTTCTGGCAACGTTTTAGACCCTGCAATCCCCCTCAAGTCCAGCTGTTGGAAAGAAGTGATCTTTATTCCTCACAGCAAGACAAGTGGAAAGAGATGGTTTATGAATTTGAGGCATAAATAGGAGCCCAGCTGCTTTCAGGGAGAGTGGATGGTATAGTAATGCTGCCATTAACTGTTTTTAATGAAATAAAGATGGAAAACCCCAAAATGTTGGATCTCTGCAAATCCCTGATTCATTGCCTATGAAAATTACAGCGTGCCCAGTACCAGCCAGGAGAGGACACTGGGATCTCAAAACACTCAGGCTGAACACTACACAGTTGCTGGTGGGAATGAACAGCAACAGGATATCCTCTCTCCTGTATCCTGCATTTCTGATCAGAAGTTATTAACAAACCAACTAAACAGCAGAAAATATTCATTTCTCAAAATAAGATGGTACCAGTTAACGAGCATTCACCCAGTTATGGTTTGGTTTGGTTTGGGATTATGCAGGTATTGTTTGTTTTGTTTTGTGTTGGGTTGGTGATTGTCTTTTTGGGGATTGTTGTTTTTTGGTTTTTTTTTTCCATAGGGCATCTACCAGCCTTTCAATGGTCTGTTACTAATGACAATATTTCCCTTCTGGCCAGGAGAACACATCAGTGGTGGGCAGGAATCCAGCCGCTACCTATAAACAACCTTTGCACACATACTGCAAGGTGCTTGGTTTTGCTCACTATTAAATAGCACTTTTAATGTTCATATATCAGTACATGACTTTTGGGAATAAAAATAGGCAATTTTCTTTGCTGAAACATAATTGTGATAACAAGCAGTTGGTTTGGGTTTTAGGGGGTTTGAGTGTGTACATGTGTGTGCCACTGTCTGTTGGTTTGGGTATTTTTTTCCCCCAGAATTTCTTAGTGGATTTGGATGAAAACTGGGCTAAAAAAGCAGTATTTACTTCTGATGAAGAGATAAAATTCTGTTCCCCCACTTCATCAACTCTGTCATTAATAACATCCTAAATTGTACAGCAACATACAGCTGGAAATGCATGTGGAAGTGTAAGAAGAGGCAGGCATCAGCCCTGGGCCAGACCAACATTCCATCTGTGCCAAGACTGTCTGGCAGTGGCTGGGAGTGCATGAGATGTGTATGTGTGTGGCACACACTTCTGGCTGCTTGCAACAGACTCTGTATTGACAGTGAAAGAGTCAAAAAGGTGGTGTTTGGGAGAGAGGACAAGCCTTCCTCACCCCATCAGGCACAGTCCTAGATGGGGACAAGGAGAAGACTGAATGAGGGGCTGTAGCGAGAATTTCAGCTGTGTGACTCTTGATGGACTCCTGCTTCCTTCTCTGCAGGCCATAGTCCCCTGCAGGGTCTCAGAAATGGGGCCACAGCCCCAATTCCAGAGGCTGCTGCTCACCGGCTGTGCCCTCCTCCTGCCTTTATTCTGCCACCTATTTTCTTTTAACTCTGTGTACCTGCTACCCCCAGATAGCTCTTGTTTGCTGCCCAGGTTTTTGTGCTGAGGCTTCCTGCTAGCAGCACTTGGAGACCTCTGCATCTGACCAGTCTCCTATGGGGAATGCCAGCAGATCCATGCTGCTTGGAGCTGGCTTTCTGGGCTCATATTTTGCTTAGAGTATTCTCTTTTCTTGGCCTCCAAGTACAGAGTCTGTGAGACATTCAAATTTCAGGACCTGCTTTTAGGGGTTCGACTGATGATTTTCTACCTCAGTAGCTTTTTTTTTTTTTTCCAGGCAGCAGTCTGCAAATGATATTCAAATGGACCCATGGGAAGCAGAATTACTCTGCCTCCAGGACAGACACAAACCTCTCATAAGGAAGGATTCAGCAATCAAGGTAGGACAATCTCTTTAATTCATAAAGAGAGGATGACAATGTTCTGGGCTTTTTCTTTCTCAATTTTTCCCTTTTTAAGGCATAAATATTTCTAGGCAGGCCTTTGCCATGACATGATCTACCCCAGGTAGATAGTTAGACCTGGATCAAATAATAAATAATAATCTATCCTTAATAGCTCTTAGTCT
Source organism: Chloebia gouldiae (assembly GCA_003676055.1). Taxonomy (NCBI): domain Eukaryota; kingdom Metazoa; phylum Chordata; class Aves; order Passeriformes; family Passeridae; genus Chloebia; species Chloebia gouldiae. The sequence goes on from QUSF01000014.1 coordinate 4,253,755, forward strand.
AATGAGTCAATGTACCTTAGATGCAAGGTGCAATGAAAAAGGTAAGGGAACACTGGAAGAGGTAATGGAAGCTAACTTTCAGTGAAACCTAGTTACAAAGTCTGATCCTTTTAGGTCATGCCTGGATCAACTGAGTTCATAAAGAAACATTTAACCATCTTATCTGCTCTGATAAATCAAATATTCTTCTGGCCAAGTCCTTGTGAAATACTAGATAATCTGTTCAATGTTTGTTTTGCTTTTAGCAGCTGTGTCATCTCAGCTGTTGAATACTAAGAGAATGCTTTGTACAGTACCACATGTGGATCACTCTGCATCTTTTGCCATAGCCTTACTGGGAGATTTACTTAAATTAATAACTTTATCTGAAAGTCACAGAGAAAGAGGGAAGAGGTACCTATCCAAATATTTTTTTCTGATAATTTTTCATTGAAATATCATATACTTCACACCTTTTAAGTGGAAAAATAAATCATAGTTAATGTTCTCCTCTTTCACTATTTCAAAAAAAAGAAAAAGGATAGGGGACATCTTTCATGTTTATGAGAGAGAATGCATTAGGCATCACCATATCCAGAGGGAGTGATATGTGTGGGAGAAAGTGGTGATAGGGAGGGGGAAACAGCCACTTTCACACTTGAGGGAGACAGGGATGACATCTGAAGCAGGAGAGTCTTTGCTGGGGTCACTTCTTGGGGTTGTTGTGTTTCTTTCATTTCCTCCTTTATCTTCTCAAGCCACTCTGCTACCTCTGTGCTTCTGTCTCTGTCAGGACTGAAAGGCAGGATGAAGGCAAACATTTTATCACTCAGTGTCAGCATCAGTTACTGCTTTTTTTGTGTTTTAAATGCCTGATTTAGCATCTGTTTCTCTTATGACTGTAGATACTTTGTATCATTAAATGTTAACAAAGGATTTGTTGCTTGATGATTACTGAATTCTTCTTGAATTTTAAATTATTTGGTGAGTTTTTCTGTTACCATTTTTCTTTATGATATGCACTGTTTTCAGAGCATACAGACTACCAGCAAATTATATGCTTCTATTATTTTTTGTGATGATGATAAGTAATTTTCTAAAGTTGCAGAATGCCTCTAGTTAAGGCCCTAGCTTGAGTCTGAGCAGTTCTGTGCTCAAATCTTGTTTGTCCTGCAGGCTCCCTGGTCAGCCTTTGGAAAGGCAGGGTGGGCAGTCTGCCCCATGAGGACGGTGTTACAGCTGGGGACAGCTGATAATGTTGCCCTTTTGCTTCTTTGTCTCCCAGAGCACAGACCTTCTGGAAGACCTGCTGTACACCACAGTGAGTCTGCAGCTGGTCAGGAGGAGCTCAGCTGCTCATGCAGGTAGCTGAGAGCAGCACTCTCAGGAAATGTGCAAAGCTCAGATGCCCTCTTAGAAACTGGCAGCCTTCACTTCTGTGCCTCTTTTTACCGTGTATAGCACCTGATTGACCTTTCCCATTTCCTGGCTCTTTTTTTTCCTGACTTGGGGAAGTGCCTGTTTTTTCTTTATGCTGACCAGAGTCTAGAACTAAGCACCTTACTGAGAGATGACGGGGTATAACAGCACCATAGTGACTTATTGTTGGTGGAGTCACAGTACAGGTCAAGTGGGAAGGCTGTTATGAGTTTCATTTCCTTGCCCTTCTGATTACTAAAAAGCAGTTTGCCATGTATTGTGCATGACCAATGAACTTCATTGACTTCATCCTTTTTCAGCTGAGTTATGTTTTGGGTCTAGTGAGTTCATACATAAATATTTAACCAAGTTTTTGATCTAGATGGTCAAATGTAATATCTGTGATCTGAAAACAAATGATGTGGCTTGTATCTTATCTGTAGTACAACGTGTAGCATTTTACAAATACGGGTGTTCCATAAATTGTTGAATACTGACGATATCACTGAACCTTAATACTTGCTGACCATGACAGATTTCTTTGTCAAATTGCTGCCAGAAATAAGGCAGAGGTTGATACTATATTTTCTACACGGCACTAAGCACTACACTTTGCTGTCTGAAAGCAGCAAAACCTTAGTAGCTGTTCACAGCAGAACAGGCAAGATGATTTCCACAGGCTACTCTGCCAACTTCCTCTCCTGGTTTTGGATGGGTAGAGTTGATTTTCTCCATAGTAGCTGGTAAGGGGCCATGTTTTGGATTTGGGCTGGAAACAGTGTTAATAATTCAGGCATGTTTTAGTGATTTTTGAGCAGTGCTTGCACATCCTCAAGGTCTTTTCTAATTCTCTTACCACCCAGTCAGCAAATAGGTTGGGGTAGCACAGGAAGCTGTGAGGAGACACAGCTGGGACAGCTTATCTCAACTGTTCAAAGGGATATTTCATACCATATGGCAACATGCTCAATGCATAAAATAGAGAGAAATAGGCTGGGGGCCACTGCTCAGCAGTGACTGAGCATCAATTGGTTGGTAGTGAGCAATTCCTTTTAGTTTCTGTTACTTGGCTTTCTTGAGTTCCATTTTTATAATTTCTCCATCATCATCATCATCACCACCATCATTATCTATTTAAATTATTAAAGTGTTAAGTCAATTCATGAGTTTTCTCACTTGTAGTCCTCCAGTTCTATCTCTCTATCCTGCTGGAGAGAGAGAGAGGGAGAGTAAGTGGCTGTGTGGTGCTCAGTTGTCAGCTGGGGTTAAACCATCTCAATGAAAATGTTTAGTGAAATGTCACATTTTAATGTAAGGACATAGGAACCCAAGGATGGGTGTGCTGGATCATGACAACAGTCAAGGCAGCCCAGAATTATGACCAACTCCAACACTAGCTTAAAAATTAGTTTCCAAGGAACAAAGCAAAACTGAACGTGGCTACCACAGAGGAATATTCTTTCAGACTGCTTCAGTCTCCAGTGATTCCTAATCTATCAGTGGTATTTTGTGTTTGAGTACCGACAATGGATTTTGCTCCCATGAATTGGCCTGGTTACTTTTTGGACACACACATCTTGAAAAATTGTGTTCCACAGCCCAAGGGTATGGTGTGTGAAAAGTCACCTCCTTTGGCCTATTTGAAAATATAGAAAGGAATAAATACCAAAAGTTGCTACATATATTTGTGCCTGGATACCAGGGAATAGACACTGGCTAATAGTCTGTACCTAGCTTTCCACTGTGCAAACTCTAGGTTTCCCTCTAACAGGATGAGGAAGCAACCTGGAGAAACAAAAATGATAAAATTTCCTGGTCAAGATAAAGACAATTAAACAAAGAGACAGAAAAAAAAAAAAAAGCGATGCAAAGACTCAGCACCAAAAGGCTCATGATCACACAGTCTCTGAACAATGGCTGCATTGGAGAGACAATTCTCCAGTTTTCATTGACAAGCATGATGTTAGACACGGATTATCTCTTAGGTCAGTTTGGGATGGTTGTCCAAGCAGTCTCCACTCCCAATCCCTTGCTATCCCCCAGCCTGCTACTTGGGCTGGGGACAGAGAGAGCAACCAAGAAAGCCTCAGTGGTGTGCAAGCATTGTTCAGCAGTAGCCAAAACACTGGCGTGTCCTCACCACTGTCACAAATCTAAACTGCGGCACCGCACCACTGCTGCGAGGGAGCCAGATCCAGGATGCCTGAGCAGGCTGTGAACACACTTGAACGGGCTGTTCTGGGGAAAAAAAGGTGTCTGTTTTTTCACAGACCTAATCTGGAGCACAACAGAAGTAAGTTGATTAAGTGCAGGTCCAAGATTAAAGGCTACATGAAAACACAGGACGGAATCCTAGGAGCTGGCCCATCCATGCCACTAGGTAGGCCCAGCAAAGCAACAGCTTCCAGAAGCCATTCTAAGGAAGGCTGGAATTTGAAACATTGGTTACAGCAGCATCCCACCCTGTCAATTTGAGCTTGAATTCGCAGGTGCAGCCAGAGAATGGTGCCAATTTGTAACAAGACCAGAGACCCAAGCACCTGCTTTCCTACCACACTGGGGAGAAAGCTTGGAAGAAATCAGTCTCTTAGGTGTTTCCTGTGAATGTGAACTATATCAGGATGGGTCTTTCAGACCCAGATAAACCTTTCATACTCCAGTAGCCTTTCACACTCAAATAATCGCTGTCTTTCTGTCATCAGAGGTGACCCAAGACCTTAGGCAGTTAAATCTCTTCCCAGTTAAACTCATGGACCCCTCCAAGCAGCTATGGCTTTATTCCCAACACCATTTTGAAATCCTTTAGGGATTATGTGAGTAATTAGATAAATAATAAAAAATCCGTGTCTGGTTGTGGGATGATGCTGCAACCAAAGCTCTGCTTTTCCAGTGCATTAGGCTTCACAGCAGTTGTTCACCCTCAAGGCTGCCAACAGAGGAATACAAGGCACTTTATCTACAAAAGCAAAGGAAAAGAAAAAGCAAACAACTAGAGATTTTCCTTGATGACAATAAAACTGTTTTCAGCAATATAATCATCCCTCTAAAGCCTAGAAGGTGCCTTTTAATTTCACTCATCTGCACACTTCTGGTGTGCAGTATTCAGAGTAATGCCTATTGTACTAGAATTTGCAGAATTTGTTGCTGATATAAAAAACCCATTAGGACCAGGAGAAATGACCAGGGAATTAGAATCATCTGCCTCAAAACAGATCCTTGGCAGACAGACATGTAAATCTGTATGTCTCCAGAGCCTCTCTTTGTAGTCAGGGAAAACAAACTTCTTCAGTGACTGACTCATTTCACAGAAATAAGCTCATAAGCAAAGTGAGATGACCTGTTCTCTGGAAGCATCAGTATTTCCTCACTAACAGGTGAGACTGTCAGCTCATTTGTGCACCCATCTTTTTAATATCTAAATTTAAGCTGGATATGTTTCTTTCCTCACTGTTACAGAATCTGCTAGTACTCAGCTATCTGGGCTAAAGATAAAATCTACTCATCCTTAAACCCCATTTTGACAACTCAGTAGAGAACAAAGTGTGCCACTTACAGTATGTCTGGTTATTTTTGTACACATGAACAATCAAAAACTGATTGAACAAATGTGGACTCAAGTTCTAAGCCAACAAGTTCATGCAGGAAGACAAATTGGTTTCCATTACCATCATCAGGGAGACAAAGAGGAGATTAAGATACATATATATTCTTATGTATAGGATATGTATTCTTATATATAGGATATATATGGTTATATGCATTTTAACACATCCTTCCAGCATCACAGCATCTAAGGGGTCAGTATCATTTTGGCTATGTGTCAAATGATGGAATGGGAAGAGTCTTGGCAGGTGGCAGAGCCTGTTTAGCCTGTTTCTCTGACTGAAATGGTCCCTGACATGGCTGTTTGGGTGGGATACCCCTAATCTGATATTAGTTGTCTGAAAATCTGGATGAGCTCCCTCCTTAGTGTGTAAAGAGAAACAGGCACTGCCAGAGGACACTGACACCAATTTAATGTTCATCCATTGTCAGTAGGTGCTTTACAGAGACCCAGGTGTCTGAAGCAAAGAGCAGGAGAGTGGTCAGGGTGTGACCAGAGCCTGTGGGGTGATAGGCGAGGGCTCTTCTGTGGGGCAAGACCTACCCAGAGAGCATTGAGCATTTCTCTCCCCTGCTAGGGGTCTGGGGCTGTAACACATAAAGCTTCTCAAAAACAGAGGGAAAGGTGGGAGGGGGAGGAGGGAGAATAAAAAAGAGAAAGCTGTTCCAAACAGTACTGTCCAGAGAGATTTTGCTACAGAGAACTCATACTGAGCTTAGCTGAACTGATAGAGCGTGGTGCTAACAACGTCAAGGTTGTGTGTTTGATCCCTGTAGGGGCCATTCACTTTAGAGTTGGATTAGATGATCCTTGTTGGTCCCTTCCAACTCAGAATATTCTGTAAGTGTTTGACACACTTCATTCTTCTTGCCAGCCTTATCTACTGCATTGTCTTTGAGCACCAGTTTCATAGATCAGAGATAAACAAAGATAACCAATCTTCTGCAGATTCTCATTCAGGATTATTTTAAGAGTAATGCCATGCCTCTTTCTTATTACACAGAGACTTCCTAAGGTAATGAAAGCTATTTATTTTTTTAATTCAACTAATACTTCCATTCCCCTTCTTAAGCTACAGTTTTTACTGTCTTCTGTTCTCTACACATGTTCTCATCCCTTGTTTACTTGTTTCCCTACCAGGGCTTTGCCAGGTCTTAATTACCAGTTTTAGGACTATTACATGATTCACAAAGTCAGCTTTAGTAACATTCATTCTTATCACTAGCAGATTAATAAGTAAACTCATATCTCAACAGGAATGGCAAGACACTATTGGCTAATTTCAACCACGTTTTGGCACCACAGCGTATAAATAAGCATGGATTTACAGGTCCAGCACCAGGCTTTTCTGACACTTGACTTCTCTTCCTCAGCCCACCATGGAGGCCCTGGAAGTGACCACTATTTTCTTGCTGGTATGCATCTCATGCCTTCTCTTTGTCACATGGAGAAGCAGATCTCAAAACGGGAAGGAGCCTCCTGGTCCCACTGCATTCCCCATTGTTGGTAACCTGCTCCAGATAAACCCATGGAATTTGCCTGAAAGCTTCAAACAGGTAAGGGACTTAATTTGTACTGACAAAATGTTAAAGAGAAACAAATGGTTTCCCAGATATACATGCTTATTAAGCCTATATATAATCACAATCATCTATTGTATTTCTAAGTCTATATATTACAGGTATATATATATAAATATATATATGTTCATATATTATAAGTCAGCCTATATATTTGCAATGATCATAGAGAAATGAGTTATGTCCTGACGTCACAATTTGTAACACAGTACTACAATTTGCAGTGGATTTCCACTTTTGGGAGTGGAAGTAGCAAGTGCAGACATTGAAGTAAAAATGTTTGGAGGTGAATTGTGCTGTCCATTCCCTCCCCTGACTGATGTCACCCATCTGGCAAAAATACCACTTTGAGAAACAGTGGTCAAAAACCCTTTAGGCATTTGCTTCCATATTGTGTATATAATTGATTTTAGAGGTCATGTAAATTGTTATCCACTATGCCCTGCACAAAGGTATTCTGAAAGGTTTTACCAGCCCTGTGAAGGGCTATTTTCTTTTCTTAGATTTGGACTGTATACTTGCCATTTCCATTCATATTCCCTATTTCTTGTATGATTCCTTCTTCCCTTGTCTGTAACTCATAACTGGAAGATTTCTGCACTGTTGTTGATCAATGTTATGTGTCTCAACAGTGTTGGGACAATGTCACATCACCTCTCAGACCTCTTTCTTTGACCTACAAACGTTGCATGACTATCAGTGATGTTGTCATGTTGCTCTTTGTGCTCACCTTTCCCACAGCTCAGTGAGAAGTATGGTCCTGTCTTCACAGTATATTTGGGCCCACAAAAGGTTGTGGTGCTGTATGGCTATGATGTTGTAAAAGAAGCTCTGATTGATCAAGGAGATGACTTCAGTGGAAGAGGCATTCTACCACTGATTAAAAAACTCTTCCAAGGCACAGGTATGTTCTTGGTAATGACAGCATGCAAAACAGATGCTTTCAGAGCTTCAGAAACACAGCTGAGAGGGCACTGCAGAGGGGCAGGTAGATTTCATTTGCTACTTTTATGCAGACAAATTAGCAATTAAAGGCAAAAAACCCAGCTCATTACTTGAACCCTTGAGTAAACTGGTCCCCTGAGAACTGTTTAATGTCCCAGGATGGCTTCACTGAGTGACTTTTTATTTCCAGTCTGCTGAAAGCTCTGACTAAAATTTTGTACATTAAATGTGCCTCTTAAGGTCTCTTCTCCCATTTCTGAAAATATTCTGAATATAGACACAGCTAAGGAACCAGTGAAAGGAAAGTCCAGAGCACAACAAAGATAATACAGGCTGACCCAGTAAGGGCCACAGTCCAGATTAGGTCATGAGATTATTCACCAGGTCAGTCCCTGGTATGGCATTGATAGTACATATTCCATGGTATTATATATACAATGCAGTACCACTGGTATTGTCAATAATGCTATGCTCTATGCAGGTGCACAGCAGAACATTTGAGTGTAAAGGCCTTGTGTCCAAGACCAATTCAGTGTTACTTCAAGCTCGCTTTCTAACAGTTTTTCTTATCCTGGGAATAAAGTCAGTTTTATTCAAGTGCTGTGACAGATGGATCAAATTTGCCACCTTCAGAATTGCAGAGAAGTTATGGCTTTGGGCAGATAGCAGTTGCAGTGTAGCTCCACAGAGATGTGCCTTTGCATGCTGAGTACTTACTGTGTAGCTTCCATTAAGGGAAAAATCCCAGTTTCATCATGAAGGTCTATTTTTCCTCCCTGTATCAGGCATTGTGACCAGTAATGGAGAGACCTGGAAGCAGCTGAGACGATTTACACTCACCACCCTGCGGGATTTCGGGATGGGGAAAAAGGGCATTGAGGAGCGAATCCAGGAGGAAGCTCATTTTCTGGTGGAGAGGCTCAGGAACACACATGGTATGATAAGGACTTTGTGCCTGTGAGACACTGTGCATATCTACAATGAGACAATGAGGGGTGTAGGGCTGCTTCACAAAATCTATGACCCAAAAAGTAGGGGTATGGCTGCTGTTTCTGTTCCCTGTTTCTGCGGGCAAAGCTGTCAGTGGGTCAGTCAAAGGCACTGTGACAGTATGGAGGATAAGAGTAGGAGAAAGAGACTTGGCAAGCACCTTTTAAACTATTCTGCTTGAGGAACAAGACAGGAAGAGGCAAAAGGAATGGTGTTGCTACAGAGCCAAGGGTTTCATGGAATTCAGCCATGGAGACAGTGCTGGATGCTGTCAGGTAACCAAGTATGCTCTTCTTCACCTTGCTCTTCTTCCTGCAACTCTATGTAAACAGATCTTGAAGCAGTAGGTGACCAGAAAACTCATTTGAAGATATTTGGGTTGGGTCCATCTGAACACTAGACAACACATCCCAGTATTGGTGGGGCTGTCCAATAGGAACAGGTATATAAGCTGCTTTTGAGGGCAGGGTATAATGTCACTCACTTGTTTTCAACCTGTAAAAGTGTTTTCTAGTAATATGTAAGTCAGTATTACTTCTAAAACGTATCCTCTGAGGGTGGTACAGTACCAGCCACCCTTTTCATTGCTGGCCCTCAATATGTGCCTATTCTGCAAGGGGAGAAAAGCAGATTGATCTAAAAGAATGATTAAGTATCACTGGTTTCCATGAGCCACTAGAAAATACAATCTGGCTTCTCAGATAAACATTCATTTTATAAATCAGAGAAAAGACTCACCTGCATTGCTTTTATCTTTTGACTACCACAGTAATATTATTTCTTATGCCCTTATGCAAGCCTCTAACTCTGGCTCACCTTGTTGCAGCATCTTCTACTGTGCATTAAAAGGTTTTACAAGTAAGATATATACAACCAAAAAGTATAAATCCAGTATAAATTATTTACCCTTAATGCAATTAATTAATAGGTATGACTAGTGTCTTCTACATTCAGCACTAGTATACTATATTAAAGAGGTATACTTCAATACCTCTGAAACTGGTGCTATTGCTCCTTGGAATAGTCTACTACCAAGTTGACATTTTCTCACTCTGTGGTTTTCTTTCAGGATTTTTTATCTTTTCATGTTATTGTTTCTCATCTTGAAACCTTGAGATTACACTGTCTGTAATGAGCTTTCCTTTCTTTCTTGGGTCTAATCTTGCTTTTTGCTTACACCATAATTCTCTGCAAAGGAGTCATCCAGCTGTGCTATCAAAACTAGACTTAGATCACAGGGATTTGAACCCCAAGGACAGGGTTATGTAACTGAGGTTGCACTAATAAAGTTAATAAGAAGAGTGCAATAACCTAAAGACATGGTTCAGGCGAAGTCCCCATGGTTTCATTGGGATTTTTTGGGAATGTTAAGGCTCTTTCTAATACAGTCTATAAGACAGACAGGCATGTGCTAGCTGAAGAGCAATTAAGGCACTCAGACCAGGGGTCTATTGAGAACAAGACAGAACAGATACTTAAACCACTATAAGAGTGAAATCAGTTCACTTCAAGAATAAGTTGGTAAGCCCTTCACCATCCTTTCAAAGAAGTGCAAAATTCTGGATTTCCAGATAATGTGAAATTACCTTGAAGTGTCATAGGAGGGGTTGATCCATTAAACACTGAAAGATACCTATTTTTGGTGTTTGTTGCAGAGCAACCCCTCAACCCTGGCAGTTTCCTAATCCATGCTGTTTCTAACATCATCTGCTCCATCGTCTTTGGGGATCGGTTTGACTATGAGGACAAGAATTTTCTGACTTTAATTGATTGGCTAGAGGAAAACAACAAGCTCCAGTCCTCTCTACAAACACAGGTGTGTCTGGTTTTATTTAATACATTTGTTAGTTATTATAATATTCAAATAACTGAATGTAGTGAAACCATAAAGTAAATGACCATAAGATCCTGAGTAAGAAAGACCTACTGCTCCAAAACAGTTTAACTGCCCCATTTTCATAGTTAGAATCAGGAACATTTTAGTTTATCCACATTAATCAGAATGTGCTTTTTCATCCCTTTATTTTTACAGCTATATAATTTCTTCCCAAATGTCATGGATTATTTGCCTGGACCTCATCAACGACTGATAAAAAATATTGAAAAGGTTGATAAATTTACAACAGATATTGTAATGGAACACCAGAAAACACTGGATCCCACTTGTCCTCGAGATTTTATTGATGCTTTTCTTAATAAAATGGAACAGGTATTGTAAATGTAGAGATTTACTGGAGATTTATATGGAAATTGCTACTTGAATCAGATCTTTTCTTTTTACTTGTGATGAGGCATTGGGTTTTTGCGAATACAGAGGGGAACATGCTCTTTATGACACATTGACTTCATTTTATCATCTCTATTTTCTTATCAAGGCTTTTTAAACACAGAATAAACAGCATGAACCAAAGTGATGAAAGCTTAAGACCAATCTGGTTAATATATTCAGTGCTCCTTCCATATGATAATATTATTTAGTAAACCTACCATAAATGCTGGTGTTCTGAAAGGGAGAAAAATGTTTTTGAAAGAACATTAGATGTGTTCATAAACCTACATTATGGGTATAGGACTTTTCTTTTTAAGCAAACTTCTTGGGTTTGTCACTCAAAACCTTCTGCCATATCTCCCTGCAGGAGAAAGGGAATGATGACTCAAAATTCACCGTTGAGACCTTGAGCAGAACAACACTTGACTTGTTCCTTGCAGGAACAGGGACCACAAGCATCACACTGAGATTTGCAGTTCTGATTCTCCATAAATACCCAGAGATAGTAGGTAATGGAAATAAATAGTTTAAAACTTTTTAATAGGTTGTGGGATCAGTATGGACAATTCCTGTCACTACCACATGTGGCAATAGTCCCCTGACTAAGGAAGTATGTTTTTGCAGTGTGGAAATATGTAAGTCTTGGATATCTTCACGAGAAGCAGATGTTAGTACTAAGTATAATAATATATTTCTGGTGTGCTGAAAACATATTTTGTTGTAAATATAGAGAGAAGTTCAGGCAAACAAATGTTGTTCATCCAACATTTACTGATTTCTCAACAGAGAAAATGCATAAGGAGATTGATTCTGTAATCGGCCGAGACCGAAGCCCTCGCATGTCGGATAGGAGCCAGATGCCCTTTACAGATGCTGTGATCCACGAAATCCAGAGATACATTGATTTCCTTCCTACTAATGTCCCACATGCTGTAATCAGAGACATCAAGTTCAGAGACTATTTTATCCCCAAGGTCTGTTACACTGTGTCTGAGAAAGGTCGCAATCTCTTTAAAACAATGATGAGTTTTGTTCTTTGTATAAAATACAAAGAATAAAAATACTTTTGCATCCTCTGTATGAAGAGGGAGATATTTCTGGGTTTTTTTTCACATCAGTGTAAATTGTAATTTATTTGGAAGCAATATCAAATACTCTAATCAGACTCTTTACTAAAATGAACAAAAAAAAATCTTTGACATACCAATACACATATTTTCATGAATTAAATGTTCATTTAAAAATGTTCATTAAACTTTGACTACCCTTCTGTTTAGCTCTGGGAACTTCTTAGTGCCTCCTTGCTTTAACGTATCTCCATTGTATCTTTCTTTTTTGTTATTAATTCAGGACACTCTGATATTCCCTATGCTGAGTTCTGTCCTACACGATAGCAAGGAATTTCCAAATCCAGAAAAATTTGACCCAGGACATTTCTTGAATGCAAATGGTACCTTTAGAAAGAGTGACTACTTCATGCCATTTTCTATAGGTAAGCTATCTTGCTATTTCAGATCCTAGACCTCTCTGAAGATTTCATGGCTCCATCACCGTTGTCTGTACAACGATGTCAGGTGACATCTGCTAGAGTCACTTCTGGGAAGCTCTAACTCCTGCAATACACTTCCAGCTGACCTCCTTTTTTAGCAAACACAAGAACTCCAACTTCTGCAAGATGTGTAAGAAGTGCACTCTCATTGTTCTAGATCTTTAGTTCCTAGTTACATTCATGCTTCCCCAAAATACTGCAGTGCTGCCTGTGCAGTCTGAGATGTCTGAATTTTCACAGAATTGTGGCTAAAATCAGTTATCAGCAAAATACTCCACTGTGACCTTTTTTTTTTTTTTGGTTGTAGGAAAACGCATCTGTGCAGGAGAAGGTCTGGCCCGGATGGAGATATTCATATTTTTAACATCCATCCTGCAGAACTTTACTTTGAAGCCGGTTGTGGATCACAAAGACATTGACATTAGCCCAGTAATCACCAGTCTGGCAAATATGCCCCGACACTATGAGGTCTCTTTTGTTCCACGTTAGCCAAGACCGTTTCCAGCTCCCAAACTCATGAGTGCTCTGGCTAAATTATATTCCCCAATCTGTTGAGAATGAAACTCAGACCATTTGGTAGATAATTTATGGAGAGAAGAGTGCTTAGAAAAGAAAATTGTATGGTGCTTTTATAATCACCACAGCCAGCTCTTAACAGAATCACACAGGGAAGGACATAGTACCCTGTGCAGAGTTACACAGATTCTTCTCTGCATCTACCTCACCCAGCTGTGGTTCCTGTCTGCCTCCTGACATGCCAGGCCATCTGCACTAGTTCTCTGAGAGCCTTGCTGCTGCAGTCCCTACCACCTGAGTGGTTCCAGCAGGAATAAATGCTTGTACTCCAGGGTTTTTACAAACTCTGCTTCAAGTACCTCTCCCTGTACTTTCAGGTTTTTTGAATTTGTAAAGGCAAACATAAAACAAGGGTTTTTTTGTGGAAGATAATAATAATCTATTTTATTTGTGACCCAATACTTACCGTCTACTGCGGTAGGGATAGTTTATCAATGACTGGGCAGATGGGTTATCCTCTGTGATTACAATAAGGGTTTTTGAAATTACAATTTATACAGCAAAATAAAGAAGCAGTATACTGAATTGTTGTTTTTCTGATATTCCAGAACATCTTTTAGTGAAAAACTAGTGTCTACAAAGCTTATACTCCGAAATCTCTTTCAAGTCCTGTACACTGCTTCATTTCACTCATATGAAATGTACTATGGCTTGAAGAATGAGTTGGTTAATGATCTATAAACATCCATTCCCAACTTGGGATAAAGCTGCACTGACCCTATGGGACCCATTAGAACCCCAACTGTGGTTACAGAGCTGTTCACTGGGGAGAAAAAGGACAAATTAAGTAATACCAGGATTGCCCCCTAGTGCCTTTTCCTAGATGAATGCCAGCCTGCATCTTCCCAGTATTTTATGAAGAACATAAAGATCACTACAGCAATGTTACAATCAGGAAAAATTTCTTAAGTAGAGTTTATATGACTTGCCAAGCATATCAATGGCTGGCATTTCCTGCCTTATCACATTCCCATCAATGTATAATATATAGTGATTACAGTGAAGAAAGAGAGCTGAATCTGTATTATGTGGGAGAACACAGAACTGTAATATTACCACAATGCCATTAACTGTTTATGTGAAACAGACAGAACTTGCTTCCTTTCAAGCATTGATAAACTAGATATACTATGCATTACTAGCATGGCATTGCAAAGCCACAAATTCCACAGAATCACAGAAATAAATTCCCTCACCAGAGAAAAAGAAGAAAGCAATGTACTTCCTATTTAGCCATGCCACTACTAACATAGCCAAAACAAATGAGTGTAGCTTTCTTATTTCAGTTATCTTCCTTCATGCTGAAAAGTCAAGGAGGCAGCCAATGCAGATCAGCAAAACAGCTTTAGCACCTGGACACTCCACAGTGGAATGAAGTGGGCTTTGGGATTAGAGGGCTAAAGCCATGATTATGAACACTGCGGGTATCTCCACAAAGTACTGCTCTGAAACTTGAATGACTTCAGAATAACCTGTTAGAGCAGCTGGGCAGAACTGTCTCAAGATGCTGGAAAAAAAATCCTCCTCTGGAACTCAACTCTTCTGCTTCTTCTAAAAGAACTGTTATTTGCTAGGCTGATTTTCATCCCCTGGTTTGCAGTTGCAGTCTAAGCCATCAAGATGAGCCATCAATACCATTTTGATGACACACTTTGTCCCTGAACTCTCATCCATCAGACCTCCCTTTTCTGTTATCCTCCTGTTCCTCCTTTTAAGAACCCACTATTTCCTTACTCTATTTTCTACCAGAAAACGCTGCAAAGGAGAACTCAGATTTAATCTCTTTCTGTACCTCCTGTGGAATTTATCAGGGATTCTCGAGGTGAAACATCCGAGCAGTAACCAAGTTGTGGCTTTGCTTTTGGACTGACTCTACATTTCCCCAGTACAATGCTGTTCACACACACACCTATGTCTCCTCCATGGTGCTACTCTCCAAGGACCTGCTATCCTTGACATGATGTGGATTCTACCAGTGACAAAGAAGTCCATCAGGCAAGGAGGGTAACAGTTATGCACAGACACAACTGGGAACATAGCTATCAGCTCTTAGCCTAACTGGGATGCCATTGTCACACAGTCCTCCAGCCAGCCAGGAAGTCCATCTCTAAAATTTCCTCTCAAAAAGAAAGTCTACTATGGGACAAGCCCGTTCTCTCATTTTTGCTTCCTGGAGTTGGAATACTCAAGAGTTTGTGAAGGAACTCACTATTTTCCTACTTGAAAACAACTGAGCACAACAGTGCATGGCTAGAAGGATTTCCATCTTCAGAGCCCCTGGAGGTTTTCATCCTTGTAGTTTTAAAATGGCAGTGTATATTGTATATACAGAAAAGCAACTTCTTCAACAGGAACAGAACATGGTCCATACTGTGGGAATACTGTAACTTTCCTGCAGGATCTGTGGTTTTGCCTGATGGCATAGCACCTTCCTGTGTCACCCTGCAGTCCTGCCAGGCAACACTATGAGCACAGAAATGCTATTTCTATTTCAAACCCAGGACCTTCCAAAGGGATGGTGCAGGCTTTCAAAAGTAATCTGGTTCTTTTTAAAGAGCACTGGAGAAAAAGTATCAATCCTGACTAAAGAGTGGCTGTACAGAGCCTGACAGCATGACGACCTTTATCACACTACACCTGACGAGACATTCTTTTAAACACTCTAAGTCTGAACCACTTCTTTCCTACATACAGTACTTCTTACTGTCTTCAACTAAACTCACTCAAAAGCCAGCTTCAATTACTTAAGGTCAATAGGTACAGAAAAAATATCCTTGGAGTAAGACTAATAACTGTTCAGTTCAAAGGGCTCTGCCAAATCAGCAATGTGAAACGCTGTTAACCTAGTAGAGAAGCAGATTTTTGTGCTAGGTGTGCTACTTCAAGAACAACTAGGAACAAAATTCACTGGTGAAGTAGAGAAAGAGTCTGCTAAGTCAACTGAGCATGTGATAAAGTAATATGTCTTGAAACTTCACCAGAGGTCCAGACAGTCAAAGAATATAATTGCAGGAATACTTGATGCAGAGTTTAAAATATGTTCTCTTCTATCATCCCTAGTAGCTTGAAGGAGTTTGTCTTTATTAACAGATTTCTCTGAAAAAATACAAAAAACAGCTTGTGTAATCTTTCCAACAGAACTTGAGATTTCAGAGAAATATATGCAGCAAGTTTATTGTAAATTTGTAATTAGTCTTTCTATTTCAAACAGATAAAAGGGGACACCAAAATGAAGTGTTTTCAATACTTCACCCACTAAGTCCAAAGGTCCAGGTATCTTCCCAACACAGAGCTCAATGAAGGAAAAATTAAAGTTTAAATTCTGCTGCTACTGAGGGAAAATGTCTTTACAGATTATGGAAGACTTTCCCTAGACTGAATATTTCATGTGGAAAACAGGACTAACACACAAATAGCCAATATCGACATGAGTTAAAGACAAACTTCTACTTTTCACTGCAGAATGAGGCAACAGTACCCCTTGAGAAGAGGAAAATATTATTCAACCTTAAGCCTGAATACAGCCTACCAATAGCTGGAAAAAATCCCAGTCTTCATGTCAGCTGTAGACCAAATCCTTGTCAACATACAGAATTGCTGTTGTGCAAAACCAGAGATCAGTCTGATTCACTGCCCAGCTCCAGCTTACAGAGCATTGTAATTTCATCGTTTCTCCAGTTTTTTGTACTTGGCTTCTGCAGAAGGAAAAAATGGTATTTTAGTACTGGGTAGGTAAAAGCTTTGCATCCTGTAAGCTAATTGACTGTATCGTCCAGGATCCTTTTTTTCTACTGCACTATAGGCAAATATAATTGTACAATAATTTTTTTTAAGAATCTGGTGTTTAACTCAGAAAATGTTAATTTAAGCCAAGAGGAATGGGTGACCAGTGGAACATTATGAATCCCTCAATTTGCAAGTTTAAATACCAGTCTTTAATATATAAGTCAATGCCTACCATAAAAAAGAAATCAAGCCTCATTAATAAGCAGTAGTTAAACACCACCTGTACTTGTCCACCAAAATATAACCCATTACACAAATATTTTCCCAATGCTTATCACTTCACACACAATGTTTGTGCTCAAAAGCAGCATAGGCAACTCTACACCTAAGACTTGTTAAACAAAACAAAGTTTACTTTCTTTCTTTCTTTTTAAATTCTCTTTCAAGGCACTATGCTGCTAGGTCTTAACAGTGGAGGATGATAATTACCAAGTTTTTTGGAATATGCATCCAATTTATAAGCTGCCTGCTCCAGAGCTGCAACCTGTTCCTCAATTAGGTTTATCTGTTCCAGGTATGGCTGAAGATCAGCATCTTAAAAAAGCATAAAAATTTTACCTGTCAGTTCTCAGTAATGCACTTCCAAGAAACAGTTCATATTTGAAACACAAGAATTTATTACGTTCTTCAGAGAACACGGTTCAAAAGGTGCCCTCTCCCACCCCAAAATTAAGTCGTGATTCTGACAGCCATGTTCCAGGAAAACATTAAATGTTTAAGAGTACTGTCTAGTCTCTAACACAAGTAACAAGAGAACATGAATTAGAAAAGGTGTTATTCCTATCAGATCCAGAGTCTGAGGTAAACCAGGACACAAATTCAGATGTATTTTCTCTTACAGTAGTCTACAGAGTCTAAAGCTGTTAAGAAATACACAAGACTGGCATTGCATAGCAGCACATCTGTATCAGTGAGTTTTATTTTCTTCAGCACTAATGGAGTGTGAACCTTCTGACTCTAAGATGCTTTATTTCCCAAACAAGTGCACCATTCATGACACCCCTACCTTATATGGTATACTTACATTTTTGGTTTAAATCCTTCAGATTTCTACTGATGTTAATAGCAATATCTTTCATTTCTAAGTACTTCAAGCTAGTCAGCTTATTCATGTTTTCCAAGAGTTTGTAGTCTTCACTGGTGGCTTTAAAAATATAAAGTTTATTTTAATTAAAGGTGATGTAGTTTGAATTGTGTGCAGACTCTTCGAGAGGACAAGAGATTTCAAACCAACAGCCACATGAAGCACAACAGTTTAGATGGAAATATAGGTTATTAGAATACACTCTACAGAAAGATGACATTTTGTGAATTGCAAAAGACAACTGCACTGATAAATTCACTTCTAAACTTTAAAAAAAAATTACTAAATCCTCATATTTCTACTCTTAATTCTGTCAGATAGACACTTACGTTGACAAAACTGATAGCAGAAATCCAGACTGGTAATTTTTACCATAGGTCCTTCAAGTCTGCAAATCAGGACTGCTTTCAAAATTAGAGCCTATGCAATGCATTAACTTGGTGAGTAGTTTACTTCACTCCAGTTAATTTTGCACAGCAGTTTATTCTAAAGCATAAATGTTGGAAAACACGTATGATCCTTGCTCTCAAGAAAAAAATGAGTCCACTCTCTGTAGTGCATCCCTCCTACTCTGTCTTAACCCAGACTGCTTTTGTTAGACTGACTTTCCATGCACAAACTTCTTTGAGACAAAAATTAATTATTTTTAAGCTACTGCTATCACACTGAATTGTTCTGAAAAATATTTGTGCTATTCTGGGACTTCATTAATTTAATATAATTAATCTCAGTCTTGTTAGCAGCCTAGCAATGTGCCAGATTTGGACTGCCAACCTTACCAGACGCAATCTACATAGTTACAGTTTAAACAAACTATCCAACAGATTTCTTTGAAACAAAGTGAAAAGAAGAACTTGCAGGTCAATATTGCAGCGCCTTACCTGTCAGTTCACCTGTCAAGTAAGTGGCCATTTTGCTGAACATGTCTTTGCAGAGTTCATTGATATCTGCTTCTGCTGGCTCCTTAGCTTCCTCTGCAGTTTCAATCGCAGGATCCTCTACTCAGGGTAAAGACATTACGGGGTTAAGGCAAACTATAGCAAGTCCAGAGCACAACAGAAAGATTACATGGTCCCATTTTTCCCCCTTTCAAGCTGCCTTCAGCTACTTTCCATGTAAATTGCCTTCTTTACACTGTTAAGGAGTAACAAACCATGGCAGCTTCTTCGAAGTAGTACCAACATTTTCATATAATACTTTACGGAGCATTCAAGACACAGGCACCCGGCCTGACAGCACTGACAAGTATTAGGGGCCCTCGCGCCTAGCCAGCAAAGAAGTTTGGGGAGAACTTCTGAGTGGCTGTGCACGGTGCTGCTGCTTATTCCTTGTCACTGACTCGGAAAAGAAGCACAGCTGCCCCAGTCCGCTTCATACGGGCTACCACAGATCCCCACCTGCGGAAAGCCGCGACCGCCGCTTTTCTTCTCCAAACCCGTTTCTAACACAGTCTGCCCTGGTTCGGCCCCTCCCGGAGCAGTCGGCACCTCTTCCCCAGCCCGGCAGGCCGCTCCTTCCCCCGTCGGCTCGCACAGCAAGGCCGCCCGAGGCCCGCGGCTCCCCCGGCCGGAGCGGCGGGACCCGGCCGGGCCGCAGCGGCAGAGGGGGCCCAGCCCGGCCGGGGAACGGCCCGGCACGGCCCGGCCCGGCCGGGGCACGCCAGCCCGGGCTCGCCGGGAGCTCCTGCCCGCGCCGCCGCCTCCCTGGGCCGGGCCCAGCCCGCACCCCGGTCCCGCACCCCGGCCCCGCACCCCGGTCCCGCACCCCGGCCCCTTACGCCTCGCGGGCTGCGCTCCGGCGCCCGGCGGCCCCTCCGGCGCGGCCGCCATGGGCGCGCAGCCGCTCGCACGGCCCGGAGCCGCCTCCTCCGGCCCGCGCCAGGCCCGGGCCCGCCCGGCGCAAGGAGGAGCCCCCGGAGCCGCCGCCCCCTGCGCGGCGTGCCGGCGCTGCGGGGACGCGGCTGCAGGACGGACACAAATAGGCAGGTGTCGGACGTGCTACGAGGTTACTGTGCCCCAGCCGTTAAAGGCAGTGAAGCGGAACCGAGAGCGCCTGGTCGGCGCTCGATGCGGCTGCGCCGTCCGTGCGATCATTTCCCCCTTCCCACCGCTCATTGCGGACTCGCGCACCGCACGCCCGGCTCGGGGGCTGCTGCCAGCCCGACCCTCGCAGGCAAACTCTTCAGTCCTGTTGGAGGAGGTTTGCCTTTGGCTTAGCTGATCCGCCTACATCTGCAGGTCTTAATGCGATTTAAAAGCATCTCTTCTGCTGCTGATGAGGTGGCACGGAGACAAGTAGCAGCATGATGATCCGTCCTGTGGTACATGTTGGTGTAGTTGCCACAGCCGCATCTATATAGGTTTTTTTTCAGTCCATAGTGTAAGTAGCACTATATACAGACAGTGCAGCTAAGAACTGTGTCTGATGTTTAAAACTTCTACCATTAGTCAGTATACAAATTTTTATTTAGAAAGTAATAAAGAAAAAGGGCATTCCCTCTCCTCCTTAAAGTAGTAAATATATTTCTTGCTGTTCATGATGGTGGTGGTGGGGGGGGGGTTGGTTTCTTTTTTTCTGCATTACAACAGTATATATTTCTCTTCTTAGGTGAGATGTCTAACACCACTGCTATTTAGTTTTTAATGATGCTAAAGTTGTTTCTGAAAGTAGCTTCCACTGATAAGCTACCACAAGTACAACTGTTCTTTCCTGGTAATGAGAGCTTGGTCTCTGTACTGACTTCAAACTCAAATGCATCTCCAACATATTGTGAATGGTCTCTGTCTCTCCTCAGATGTGACAGGCACTAACAAGGGGCAACATATCATTGCATAAATGCCACCATCACCTTCCACCTTTTGTGACGGAGAAGCTCACATGTTCAATGGGATATTTTGTGTATTAGCTGGCCACATAATAGCAATGGTTTACAATATAAGGAATTATGAGAATGGTATTTTCTTAGGAAAAATCACTTACACAGCGTACATTAATGCATTTCTTCTTAAAACCCACAATCCTGTGGAGATCATGCTCCAGAAACAGGAGAACAGGCTTCCCATCTGAAGTCCAGTAAAGTCAGCTGAAACATTTTGGCAATCTCCAGTAGGCCCTACCAAGCTTTGCAGTTTTGACACTTGAGAAGCTGCAGGGCAAGGCAACATAGGAGTCTATGTGAACTTCCTCATAAACCGGAGTTTTGCATAGGCAATGATAAGGAAGATAACAGTCATGCAGAAGAGAGCCACTATATTTTCCCACATTGCCCAGCTGGTAGGGGCAATTCCTTGGCTGCACAGGTATGCTTCACCAGAACACCTACAGAAAAGCACAAGGCAAAAGTTCATGTTACTATGCGGCATGTATCTTCAGGTAAGTACTTTTACTCCTGTTTCACAAAGATCCTGCTACCCTCAACTCTGCAAAACAGGTGATAGGAATAGAAAACCCATTACCAAATAAAACTCAAGGGATAAATCTAGGTCTCTAGTTCTCAAAATTTTTCAGTAGCAACCTAATTGTTCTTTATAGATAACTGGCAATTTATGAGGAAACCTCAGAACCATCTTAAACCATGGTAAATACAGAAGCATTAGCTTCCCCTCAAGAGTCACTGGAAGTCCAAAAGCTGTGGAAACAGTACTCTAGCACTTTTCCCTGCAAAATATTCAGCTTGCTATCTATCTTTCTAGTACAAATTGCTGAACAGTTGTACTGCTACAGCTTAAGGTATCAATAGCCAAGGGTATTTCAAATAGGGCAAAATGGAGCACTACGAGAGAGATACTTTGGCTGTCTCTGTATCTGCAGAGAGGTTAATATTAAAAAGTTCTGTGAGGGACGCATATTTTTGATCACAGGTCTACTGCTTTCCAGCAACTCTGTAGCTGTCCACACACTGCATTTCCATTGTTGAGTGACCCTGGATTTGTTTAGGGAAAGTGATCAATCAGGGCTAAGTTATCAAATACAAAGCTTAATTTAGCTCATCTGCCTATTTTTACAAGTAAAGTTTCATCCCTACTTCACTCTTGGGTAATTGTGGAGTTTTACTAAAATACATTACTTTGGGACATGTTGTTGAGACTGGCTTGTAAGTGGTTATTCTGCAAATAGGATAAAAATTTGACACTGTCAGACTTCCCTTTAAGCAAGTCATCACGATTCAGGCCCAGAACCATCATGAGTTACTTACACTTCTTCTGAAATATTGGGGGGACAACTGCCTGCATCTCCCACTGACACTGTAGCATTTGGATTCTTCTCACCACAGAAGTAAAGATCTCTGTACTCATTCACCTGAAGAGCCTAGGGAAAGAGGAAGACACAAGATTTTTGCAGAGTTCATGGTTTGGGCTGTTAAAACTGAAACACTTCAAAGGAACTTGATTATTAGAATACATATACCACCATTCTTGGAATCATATGATCGTGTTCCTTTTTATTTTCAAGTTCTTAGACACTGCCTTTCTTAGCAATTGCTCCAAGTTCTGCATGCAGGGTGTTTTGATGTCCCAGGCCTTGGCTTCAAAGTTACTTAGCCATGGGTTTCTGTCTTACCAGCTACAAGTTCCTGTTCATCCACATTCACCCAGACCAATCTACTGGTCCAGAAAATCATGTGGCTGCATGCAGATACTCCAGCATCACCACACTGAAGGCATGGCAAAGTCGGCCAAAGCAAGAGGTGAAAGGTTCCCCAGCACTGGCATCCTGCACTCACTGCTATCTCACAGGACACTTCCACATTGAGTAATGCTAATAAAACATCTCAGTGATACCCAGACAATGAGGTCTCACATATCTCCCACCCTGCACCAGCTCCAGCATTCATTTCAGTCACTGTTGCTTGAAGTAGGACACTATTCCTTCCAAAGAGGCTTGACAAGGATGCAAACAGAAGATGGAAACAACTCCCACCTGTGACTTGCTCTATTTACTGTGCAGTTGCACCCTTAGATTTCTGGTACCCCAGTTCAATACTATTCATAGAAGTCAAATTTCATTTCAGAGAAGGCCAGGCTGAAGACTGAGACAGTTATGCACTATAGTAAATCCTTTAACCAGTTGGAAAGTCATTGGCCCCAGACTGGCCACCCATACAGTAGTGTCTGGAGAAGCTGTACAATATTTGATTTTATTCTAAACCACAGGGATCAACTACTCAGGCTACAAATTAGTGCCTGACTGGACAGCTTGCTCTGCTGCTGTCCAAGCAGTGCTAACTCTGTAGCACAAAGTGTTTGTTCAGTCCCTGAGACTTCCAGCTCTCACACAGAGTTCTAAATTTCGCTTCCTTTTTGAGGCGGCTGGTTGTTTTTTTTTTTTTACCACGTTCATGCAACAAAACAAATCAAATCTGGCTTTTAAGAGAACTTCACACTTTATACTTTCCAGGAAGCAGCAGTGTGGCTACATTACTCAGAGGAGACCAATGCTACTTTCTACTCACAGTGAGGCCATATCGGGGGATGCTGAAGTACTTGAGCCAGTTCAGCCAGCCCATTACTGAAGGGAGGTTCACTAAGAG
Source organism: Chloebia gouldiae (assembly GCA_003676055.1). NCBI lineage: Eukaryota > Metazoa > Chordata > Aves > Passeriformes > Passeridae > Chloebia > Chloebia gouldiae. Next base: position 4,277,066 of record QUSF01000014.1, read on the forward strand.
GCCAGAAAAGATCTGAAATAGAACAGAGGAGATTACTGAGTCACAAACTCTGTTTTACTGCAAATAATACCATTCCTGCACAGATGCTGCAGTTCCCAGCAGAGGTGCATTGGGATTGATGGACCCACTACTGCTGTCATCCCTGTACCCACAGACATAAGCTGGAGCCTTGCAGCACTCCTACACCACTGGCCCAACAGCACACCTGAATACTTCAGCTGAACTGCTTGCAAAGAGGTCAGAAAGATTTTCTACACACCCACATGTGAGCTAAGAAGCATGATCACAACTTCTTATTCAGGAGGACTGTATTATGGTAGAGCTAGACAGAGGCTAAAGAAGATGAGAGAAATGAGAAAGAGATGAGAGAGTGGAGAGATGAGAAAGTGGAGAATCAAAAATGAAAAAAAATGAGGAGCCTTATGAACTGATATTATTTCAGTCTTCCCCTCTGTCCTACATCATTTATCCATCCTTTCTCTCATCTGGAAAAGGATTTGCTTTTACTTCTTATCACAGGTGGTCTTCATAGCTAAACACGACACTTCAGCCTCTGCTTCATCACAAGTGATTTTGTGCTTACCCCACTGACTTCCAGGACATGCATGTGTCACTCCTTATACACTGTAACTTAAGTCAATGTACATCAGTTGCCCTTCACTACACACACACACTCCTCACCCACAGTGAGCAGCTGAAGCAGTGCTCTGTCACTTGGCTTACTGTAAAAGCAGCTTAAATTGAAAATCGAAGAAGAAAGGATGTACTGTGGCTCAGAGTATGTACACAGACAGTGACCAGGAATCATCTAACAAGAACTATATAACTTGGTAGGTTTCACAGTCAAGACATTTCATCACCAGAATCATCTCTTTGAAAAAGAACTCATAGCTCTTATCTCTGAATACTCAAAATTCCTTTCCCTCTCTCCTGTTCTCTTCCTTAAAAAAATCCTTGGGGAAGAGTACTGAAGTAATTTCTTGAACCCCAGGGTAATATTACATTACAAAAAAAAGAGAGGGTTTGTGCCTTTTGTGCCACTTGGGCAGCAAAAATTAATGCAAAAAAATCTGTTGATTTTTTGCATTAAAGCTTATTTTAAGGCTCTTTCCTTTTAAATGATCTAGTTGGTCACTTAGATTTCTAATACTGGAAGAGCAAGATTTATTAAATCAATCTTTGTAAGGACAATTTAATAAAAAATAGCAACACGTGTTTAGGGCACACTGTTTGGAAAGCTCTGGCGGCATCACAACTACTGAACTGTACCCAACCCTTAGACTACAAGCTGGCAGAAGTATACCTTTGACTACAGTGACAATAAAATCACAAGCATGGGGCTGACATGCCTCTGGACTATGGATATTTTAGCCTGCCTAGGGTAAGCTCAACTCCGTCCTCTCAGCTGATCTCAGCTCTTCCTCCCTTCCACCAAAGGAGCACACACCCCCTAATATACTTACAAGCATCAGGACAAAACAAATGGTGATGAGCAGATTGGCCACAGCCACCACATCCATCCCAGCACTGATAGCCAGGGACATGGCTGTGGCAGTGTAGGACACCAGTATCAGGGTCAGCATAAAGAAGAAGAATCGCCCTGCAACAGCTTGGTATCCTGTCAAAAAGCAGAAAGGTAAGAGTCCACTAAACAACCACATTATGAATTCCAGAGAAGTACCCTTGGATTCCCATACAAGACAGGCAAATCAGAAAGAAAGACCAAGTCTGGAGTTGGCAGGAACTATGCATGCTTCAAAGGCCCAAAGAGCATTACCAAAAGACGTCGTCAGGCAGGTCCCTGTGTTAGATTGCTGGTGTCTCTGCCCCTGCCCCAGAGTCCTCTGAAGTTATGATGCCAAGCACTTAAATCAGCTGAAGGTTCAAGTTGCAGTATGTTACAGATACAGGAATCTGGCTAAGTCAGAAATGTGTTGGAAGACAACAGGTTCAATGAAAGCATCAATTTTTTACCAATCATCCAGTAACTGATGCATGAGAATATGATGGCTGGAGTAGTTCTCATGGGCAGCAGATCTCCTATCATCAAGGCCAGGAAGTAGGCAGACACACGGTAATATCCACTGGTGTACTGATGGCTGCGAGGACAGGAAGGAGGGGAGTTGTACAGGTTTAGAGGCTCTCTAGGAAGCAGGCTCAGAGTGTTGTGTTTGATTTATCCTGATTTGTTTTCTGCTTTCTACCACTGATTCCCATCTATGCAAGTTGCTTACAGTCTCTGTGCTATCACTGACACTCTATGAAGTAAGGGTTGAGTTGTCTCTCAGACGTTGCAGTCAAACAGCCCACCAAGGAAAGTGAATGAAACACTGTGTGACTGCTAGGTAAAAGTCTCTTTTTAAAGAAAAGGATCCTTAATACAAGAGCACGGGGAAGCAGGGAAGCATTAGACCTCTAAAAAACTGGAGGAGCATTTCATCCACTGGTAACTCATACAGCTGCTTCCAAGGAAGAAAGAATGATACCCAACAATGGCAAAACACCTTTGGGACATCAACTCACCTCCAGTTCAGGGCAATTAAATGTCATTATGATTGTTTTGCTGCTTAATGGAGCTCAAGAAAAGATGCTTTAACAGGTGAGGTGCCTAAATCCCCATTGACACAGCTGGTAAATTACACTAGCAAGTAGGGCAGACTAGCAGGAAATGGCAGTGTCAGGGAATTTCACTCCTGAGCAGCTGTTAGGGACAATATCAAGCTGCTCTGAGCAGCCTGTGGGTGGACATGTGCATTCCAGGCATAAATCTCCAGTTTCCGTTTTACTGCGTAGGATCTGTCTCTTGCTCTTCTATTGCATGAACTGGAGGCATCTCCAAAGTACACTTTCAACATATATGTATGTATACATGTGTGTATACTGCATCTACATTCATTTACATATATATACACACATACAAAAACATACACATATATGTATATATATATAAATATAATTATAAATATATTATACATAAATAATATTATAATTGAATAACTATATTTAATTATAAATTAATCACTTATAACAACAATGTAATAATCAAGCACATCCCTCTAAGCACAGAGATGACCTTGATTATTAACGAGCTCTTGTAAGCCAGACAGCAGCCCCCTTCATCTGAGCATCCCTTGCAAAGTTTTTTCAGGAACTCTCCCATCATTTTTGCACAGTCTTGTCACTTTAGGACCATTGCAAGACTGTGTGTCAGCCCTTGTGAGAAAGACGGCAGGAAGGATTCACAGTCTGCAGGATTCACAAGCAGACCTTGAAACCAGCTGTTACCAAAAGTGGATAAGAAAACCAGTAAGCTGTCACACAGCAAGGAAGTAAAAGCATTTTCTCCTCCCCCCAGCTCTTAGCATTTCAGCTCTCTGCTCTACAGACTAACTTAGCATTACTATTCCAATCTCATGTTGCAAGGGAGTAATCAAGTCTTTGGTGGTAATTTGTTCAGCATGTAAGATACTGCCCCATCTCATTCCAGGGTATGAGACAGTCCAAGTACCTTATTACTTACACAAATAGTTTCTTGTCTCTGATGAATAGCTCAATTGCAGAGACACTGGAAAAACATTGGTTTGTAGTGACAAAAAACAAGGATCCGACCCTAGAAGGCAGAACAGAAAAGTGGAAAAGTGAGGGAACAACCAGATCAAACACTGGCAGCCTCAGACATCATCATACCGTCAAGTCAGTGCTTTTCTCTGTCCACAGAATGGAGATATTTAATTGTGCTACTGTAAATCTTAGCTGTATCCTTTATCTTCCCTTTTACATCCCCTCTGTACTTATGTGCAAGCCTGACAGAACTGTGGCCCCTTCAGGACCCCTGGCAATTCCATGCTGCAGTGCACTGTGACTTGTGAACCCAACCCTCCTTTGTATTTCAAGTGGATCCCAAGGCCTTTCTTCCCTGTGCCTCAAACCTTACTGCTACAGATAGAAAAATGAGCAAAGCTTTGTATTTTCATCCTACCGATTCTGAATGCCACTTCGGTCCAGTTTTACACCAAAAAAGATAGCACCCACAACCAAAGCTAGAATTACGGTCACTGCGATCTGGAAGTGGAAAGAAGAAAGGTAAAAGGAAATCCTTCAGGTAAGTAAAAAAATTAGGAACTAACATTATTAAGTCATATGCAGGGCTTAAGATTCACACTCTTGTGAGGCAACGTATACCTGTGACACACACAATTAAAATCCTTATGACAGTTTTTCAGATTTTATCCTCTTCATTTTTCTACTTCCTTCTTTGACTAGGAGAGTTTAGTAGAAACATGCTTATAGAATAACCAAGTTTAAATTTTAAAGTGAGGCACAAAATTATTATCAGTCTAGAAGATCCCTATGTGACCCACAGAATGGAGCACTTTCCCCCCAACCCCAATCTTCAGTGCAGTAGTTCTTAGGCTAAACTAAACTGGAGATTTTTTCCAAAGGCCACAAAGGTAGCTGAGCATCTTACTCCACTTACATGGCAGTGGAACAGGACTTTTCTGTTTCCCTAACTGCCTTTGAAAACATGTTCTGTCCTACAGACTCCAGATTATGGGATTCAGAGCAGCAACAGTCTGAGACTTTTAGCAATTGTTACCTACTTGTGCAATAGAGGCCTGTGGGTTCCTGATGAGATTTTTCAGGGAACGCTTAGACACCCAGTACAGCTGAGTGAAGAATCCATTTGCATAGGTGATCTCATGCTCCTTCTTGGACAGTCTCTGCTTGCCTCCTCGTCCAAGCTCCACTTTCTCCAGTGCTTCCTTTGTGCTCTGATACAGGCTCGAGCTGAGATACTTCTGGTGAAGCACATCTACCACACTGCTATCCACATTGTCTTCTGTCACTCCATTTTCATTGCTCACTTCTGAGCGAGAAAAACAAAGATATGGCTTGTGATTCCTTATGAACCTGACCTTCAGATATGGCCCATCAATAAGCTCAGCAATTCTGAAGGCTGAAGAAAAAGGCAGAATTGCCCACAGAATTTGAGTTGTTCAGGCCTTAGTCCCAAGTTTAAGAGGCTAGCTTGCGTGAGAGGTTTTTCCTATTTTTTTAACAGAACCTAGCTAATCTGCCCATTCTTTCTGGCACAAAATGGTCATATTCTTGTAATATGGCACCAGAAAACCTTTGTTTCATTGAATTTTGGAAAAATCCATGTTTGCTCTGATTCACATCACTGAAGTGATTTTGTAAAGCAGTTACACAGCGATTCACATCACTGAAGTGTCCTTCAGTCAATTATGTGTTACATGATCCCCAAGCAAGTATTTCCAAACATTTGACTCACTATATTGGTAGAGAATTCGTTCTCTAACAGTTCCAATCTCTTTCACTCTCCTGTAAATCCAACACTCCTTAGCCTATCTACCTAGTCTTCTCTGCAGCAGCCTCTTATGTGACTTAAAACTTGTCAGATGCCTCTTGAGACTAAGGAGTTCCAGTTTTTCCAGTCTTTCCCTCACAGGCTTTTTTTAAAAATTTTTGGTATTTGTCATTGCTCTCCTATACTACTGAAGTGAAAAAAAAATCCTTTTAAAAATATTTCTGATCTCTTTAAAGAAGCCCAAAACAAAGTATATCTATTAGTAGGAACAATGAAAAGATAATAAAATGCCCTTAGACTCAGGGAAACCCAGAGAATAAAAGCTTGCCATCACCACATACAATTTCCCTTCACAATTTACCATTTCCTATGTCCACAGGTCTGTGATCTTCCTTGCTTGCTGCCACAGCAGTTGAATCACCATTTATTACATCAAGGAAGAAGTCAGCAGGATTATTGAAGGGTTCACATTCATATCCTTAAAAAAAACCAAGAAACAGAACAAACCAAACCAAAATCACACATGCAACATGTCTGCATTGCACAGAGCGCACCTCTGAAGGTCAAGTCTAATACTGTTATCATTTTTCCATAACCAGAAAACTTCACTGCTTTTTTTAAGTGTTACTTTATAGCAGTAGATGGACAGGATTTAGGAGACGGTGAATCCGGGGTATCTAAAGGCCTTCAAAGCTGCTTATTCACTGATTTCAGGTGAGGAGGAATCTCTAACTTGCTTCTACCACAGCTCAGTATGGACAACTCTTGCCTTGTTCCCAGTGCTGCTCAACCACACTGCACTCTGAAAGACACTCAGTTCCTCAGCAGAGGTTCCTGGATGTCTTGCTCTACAGCCTCAGATATTTCTTCCAGAGGCTCAACTCTTGTTGGTGTTTCCTCAGTCCCAAGGATGAGGAAGGGCTGTCCAAGAGCAGCTTCTTATAATACAGTTCTAAGTATGGGACAAGGAGGAAATTAAAAACAAACAAACCCAAAGACACTGCTATACCTTCCCTGAGAGAAAGGAAGTGGGCTACTAAGAGGAGAATCAGAAGTACTGATTGATTAAAGCACCTCCATTAAAGCCAGGGAAAGCTTACAATCTAATGTGTCTATGGCTGCATCTAAAGATTGGAAGTTCACTCCACATTCTCTGTTCATTATAGTCAGACACCCTCACCCTGCTTACTTGAAGAGAGGGCAGCCATCCAACACTGCAACTATTAACCCATCTTAAGACACACCCTACTTCTGTCCTCTTGGTTGCCCACCTGCATTCTGTCTAGAGCATATTTTTGGATCAATCTGTACAGATTGCTGCCAATCTGCAGGCTGTGGTTCAAAAACCACTGGACCTGTCACCGAGGACTGGTTCAACTACAAACATTACCTTGTCTGTTGGACATCATGCATAAACATATCCAGGTGATTCTTGGATATGTTTTGGTCCTCACACAAGGCAAAACAAAGGCAAGAGAGAGCCATACTCTCTTGTCTAAAAATTTATATGTTTCTCATTCTGTCTTTTTCCTGTTCTAACATAACACTGCTTAGACTGTATGCGTACAGTCTCTAACATCCTAGAGATAGAAAAGCATGGGCCTGTTTTCCCATGCTAGGGCAAGAATCTAAACAGATTTAATTCATGAGCCAGTTGCTTTTGCTTTTGGCATGGAAGATTTACCAACAGAACTGAAGTACTCCAGGGCGTGTTTCGCAGGACCGTGGTACAGCACCCTTCCTGAAGCCAGTAATGTCAGACTGTCAAACAGCTTGAATATGGAATAACGGGGCTGATGGATGGAAAATATGATGGTTCTCCCTCTTCTTGAGAGCCTGACATAGAAACAAAACATCTCTTAAACGACACTTTGAATTTCACGAAGGCAAACCCCAAGTATCAAAATCCAAGACAAATACTTGGCAACTTCTCAGGGTCTTGACCCAGAAAAACCTTCTCTCCCTTCTCTGTCACTGTATCAGAAGCTGCCTGCAAGACAGCACCCATCATTACAGGAGACCATCACTTTAGCCCAGTAGAGAAAGTATGCAATTGTCTGTAGCTAGCACAGCCTGAGACCACAGCTGTGTATAAAGCCTCCTTATGTGTTTTTTTTATACCAGATGTCAACCTGACTAACTGGAACAGTCCTACTGGGCTCAATGGCAGTACCAGGTGGTACTTATCAGGCTGTGAAAGTCTGGCCAGCTGAGATTTCTCTTAGCTCTTCTGCTGAAGATTTAATCTGAAGAAAATTCAAACCAAGTTTTCCTTCAAGTTCGTCAGATGCTCTTTCAAGTGCTTTAGCACTGATGCCCAGTAAGGACCCCTGATGATCAAAGACCTGTAACCCCAGACCAAAGCAACTCCCACAAGCAAAACCAGACAACATGCCACAAAACCAGGAGCAGGATTAGAAAGTCATTCTCATTAAATAAGCCTCTTTCATCTTCCTTGCATGTAACTTTGTTCTAATTGTCAGAAGACACCTCATCTCCAAAACAAAGGACACTCAGGGTAAATTTGCAGGTGAAGTTATTACCTGAGTTAAAGACTGTTGTTGGGTAAGAGACTCAGATGGAAGGCCAAGAAATTATGATTACAAGGCCTGACCTCCCAGTCCACCCTTTTTTGTGGCAAAGGGAAGCTGTCCAAGCTACATCTGCTTTTTGGGCTCCAATCCAATGCTTGCTGTGGAAAGATTCCCATAAGCTTAAAAAGGCTTTGGAAGAGACCCAAACAAAAATTTTACCACTACTTCTGATTATATTTGTCTAGTTTTTTATGTTTTTGTTTTTTAAAGGAGCACTAGAACAACTCAGTCATAAGAACATTCCTTTTTTTACTAATGAGTTCACAACCAAATTACAGCACACTGAAGAACTGACTCTTACTTCTTCAGAAGGATGAGGACTGCATTGGCTGTGCTGGCATCAAGGCCAGTTGTTGGTTCATCTAGAAAAAGGACTGGTGGCTCTGTGATGAGCTCCATCCCAATGTTGGTTCTCTTCCGTTCCCCTCCAGACACTCCCCGGATCAATTCAGTTCCTACCTGCATGCAGAAGAAATCAGATATTTGCAACAAGACCCAGTCAGTACATGCTCTAGAGTTGTGGGCTTTCCACACCTAGCAGCCATTTTCACTTTCAGAGTCCCTTTAATGAACTCTAGAACCAACAGCAGGTGAGTTTGACTCAGTGTGAGGGCCTGTGTAGCAGTATGCTAAGCCTGATTTTCAGAGGTAGCAGGTGCCTTATGACTTCAGGGAACAAGGATGACACTGACAAGGAAAAGACAGAGTGGGGCCACAGCATTCAGAGAAGGCATTGGTGTGCAGAGATGCCTCTTTTGGTAGCTTGCCTGTTAATACAATCTCTATACAGAATTTTTCCATCAAAGACCATTTTCCATCCCTTAGAGCTTTCAGAAATGAGAAAACAATTTTCTTGTCTTGTTCCACAAAGCCAGGAAATGACTGAACAACTTTCTAAGATGCAATGACTAAGCGACTCTTTCCCTTCTGAATTTATACAACATACTGGACATGATCCAAAATCATCCCCTTTTAGTAGCAAATAAAAACATCTCTCTTCAGGCTCCCTCCTGAACTGGAGACTGATTTCTTGCATGCAATATGGTTTAGTCAGGCTCCTGTCTGGCTTCCTGTAACTGCACTACATACACCATAGTGCCCAGAGACAAGTGGTTCAATTCCCAGATGCAGTAGGATTTCTGAGAAAGGTGTTCTTCCTGCTCACCTTAGCATCAGCCACTTTGCTTAATCCCAGCTCATTGATTATCTGGGTGACTCGCTCTTCCTTCTCTTTAATGCTGATGGAGCTGGGGAGTCGCAGGGCAGCAGAGAATTGCAGGTTCTCCCTCACCGTCATCGTGCCCATAACAACATCATCCTGAAAGTACAAATGGAGAGTTGGAAAGACTCCTCAGCTGCTGAGTGTGCACAGGAGTCCTTAGTGGCAGTTACTAGATAAGCTGTTTGCATACCACAGTGGAACTCAGACTGAAAGACAACTCCTACTTCAAATTTTACATGACACGAAATTTAAAGGCCTTCAGTAGCAGTCAAGGGAAGACTGCAGCTCTGCAGGCCCCACAGCTTACACCAAGCACTGCCTCAGCCTGGTTTCAGGCTGAGTAGTTCAAGTGCAGACAGTGCTGCTGTGTACTGCATATGCATTTTTCTTACTAACCAAAGTGAGGCAGAGCAGGTAGTGATTTTGTAGAGTAAAATTTCTGTCAGTCCAGCTGGGGCCAAAGGGCATTGCTAGTGCTCAGTGTTCAAGCTAGAGACACTCAGGGACAAATGTCTCAAATTGGGACCACTTGCGAGGAACTTACTGGTTTTTCATCAGCCACTGAGGATTTGGGGATCTCTGACATGCAGGATCGAGATTTAGAACCAGTCTCATCGCATGGATCCTGCAGAGCCCCCCAGCTGGCAGCTTTCAGCTGCCTGTGTCACATCTGCCTGCAGTCAGAACCCTGGATGGTTTCCAGATTTGGCTGCTCATACAACTGCCAAGAATCCCCTTCTCCCCAAGCTCCCCAGGGCTTTGAGGGTCTATTATTGGTCCAGGCCTCCACCCACTTCCGCAGATTCAGCTGGCTCTTCCTGTCTCCAAGTGGAATGAACCTCTGTCACAGCCAGCTAGAATCAGAGGAAGAACAGCAGGGATCTATTTATTTCCTAGAATTATTGTCTGATAGTTTGAAGGTACTTCTGCAAACTAGAACAGTTTCTGAGTTTAACAACAAGAGATTTTGGGTGTCATGGTTTTTTTCCTCCCTTTTCTAAAAGCACTTCAGGGCAGAGCCCAAAGGCCAAGTCACAGTAGCCCAGCAATTTGGGAATCCATGTGGCCGTAGGAAAACACACCTCTGTTCTTGACTAGCCTGGAATAACAGTTTGATCTTATTGTCTTCCATATTCCAGATTAAAACTAAAAACTGTAACAGCTGAGTTATCTGTAAGGATATCTGTTAGGCTCTGTAGGGTCACTGAAAATTACCTAAACTAGTAGTCATTGATGCTTCCTCATCTTATGTGGTCTTCCATCCCAAGGTCCCTCAGGCCTCCAGGAATGCAATTACTCACCTGCACAACATATCCTGAGATGCACTTGAAATTTGGAGGTTGTGGGATGCCATCTATAAGCACTTCTCCAGACAGACCTGCTGGGTCCTTTCTGGCAGCCAGCACATCTAGGAGACTTCAGACAAACACCAGGCATTAGGTTTGGCAATAACTGCTGCATTTACCCTTGACTGGTTAAGTACCGCCCGCCAGGACTGAGTTACAGCCTGCTCACAGTGTGCTGCAAACCAGAGGGCACAGGAAGGGGCTTCCCCTACTCTGCAGGCTTTAGCTCTTTGTACAGAAAGTCTGGTGTTTTCCATCCAGGGTTTTCCAGCATACAGTGTGCCACAGCAGTATGGCAGTGTACAGACAGTCATAATTCAACAGTCGACCCCCTACGGACACAAACTTGGTCTGTGTATTTACAGATAACCTCAAATGCACAGAGACAAGAGCACCCTGCTGAGTTGTTGCAGGCTGCTCTCCAGCCAGGGGAGCACTAAACTAACTCCTCTTATCTCAAGGAAATTAATCCGTATGGGTGTAAACAAGGCAAGAGTTAAGATTAATTCTAAAAAGTATTTTTTTAACGTATCACTGGATTCTCCTCTCCTCTGCCAATGCAGAGGCCAGCCTGTCTGCCAGATAAGCAAACTGCCCTGATGAAGTGCTGCTCTTGAAAGCGTCCTAATTAGCCAGCAGTCTCCTTAAAAAAGAAGATCAATGGTCACCACAAAGACTGACCTGTGTGAACCCTGGCCATATTTCCAAGTATCTGACATTCTTAAAGTCAGAGAATGACAAAGAGCTCTCTTACCACAGGAGAAAAACAGCATTAGCATTGGATGGAAATAGTCTACATGGAATTTCTCGGTGTCTTCATCCAAACAGCTCAAGAATGTGTGCACCCCCGTAAGCAGGACACAGCCAAGTTGGGGTAAGGATCCAGAGCACCCTACAGACTGCATTATACCGTATTACTGTCAGTTGTAACAGAAGGGTCTGGCCTAGCAGCTTCAAGGAAGTCTTGTTGCAGAAAGTTCAGAGGTGGTGACATCTTCCATGCCCCAGAGGAGCTTGCACCCCATCCCTACCCCATTATCAGTCAGAACAGAGCCTACATCTGAGCTCCAGACACCCCAGTTTTGCCTGGTATCTTAACTCAGGCCACCACCAAAGAGAACTGCAGATGAGGGGTGTGACACAGTCACAGTGCTCTTGCACTTGAGCAAAGCTGACAGAGGGGCAGGAGGTCAAGCTGCATCACCAGATTTCACAAAGGCATGCAAAGGTCTAAGCGTGCAGCTACCTCACATCTCCCCTAACCCTCAGAATTCCAAATATACTCTGAACAGCTGACTATCCATTTAAAGGAGCAGAAGGTACTCACGAAGATTTCCCACTCCCCGTTGGCCCCAGGATAGCATTCAAGCCTGGTTTCATAATGCCACTGGAAGAAGGAAAGAGTTGTTAAGAAATAAGGACATTTACGAGGACCACCCATATGCAGATTTTAGTAGATGTGAGATGTCAACAAAATACTATTGAAAGAAAAACCTCAGATATTAAAAACTTCTTAAATCTGAAATCTATAAGCATTTTTCCTTTCTATCCCAGACTGCCAGTCAGAACAGAATCAGAAATGAACATAAAAAGCAATCTACGTAAGACAGAAATTAAGTGTTTTCCCTGCTCAGCAGGGTCTTGAAAAGAAGCAACAATTGCTCTCTGTTACTCATTTCCTCTGACTGCACCCTGAACCATAGTTAAGGGAACCCTCAGATCTTCTGGCAGAAGAGTTCACACAAGTTTGGTCCTAAACTGCTTCAGCTATATCCCAGCTATTTTGCCTGAAAGCAAATCAAAGTGCTTACATGAAGTGCTGACTGGCAGGAGGGCAGTCATTTCTGTACCAGCACAGCTGGATCTGGAAGGTGACACAAGGTCACTGGTTCACAGCAGCAGATTAATTCCTACCCTCTAGTATTTCATTTAGCAAACACTTACTTAACGTTATGAAGGATCTTCTTTTCCACGATTTTCCGTTTACAAATGAATCCACTGGACTGCTTAACGGAGTACTGGATGTTATGGAAACTCACAACGGAGCCACGAGGAGATCGGAGGGACTCTTGTGTTGGAACAGAACGCTGGAAATTGCCTGCTCCTTCCTCTTCTCCAACAGAAATAATGCTGTGATCAAATGTGTCTGACATGTTCTTGTTACACAGGCCAAGCTCCACTGCATGGAGGTCGCTGTTGTTTTGAGCAGTTCCCATCTGTTGAGTCAAAGAACACAGAAACACCCAGGGAAGATGACATGTGAACAAAGATTTCTCCAGAAAGTGTCTTGGAAGAGCAAGTTCATGCACACTACACCAATTGGTACACATGCCAAGTTTCCAAATGATGAACATCTGCACCAGAAGACATCCAGTAGTCAGTCCCCAAAGGCACAGAAACCCACAGATTTAGAACTAACCTTTATGGACAATAAGTATGTTCTTGAAGTAAATAATGCTTGTTCAAAGGGCATCATGAGACAAAATGAGACAAAAACAAGCCTACCTGTGATGGTCCCCATCTTTGACAACAGTCAGTGCTACTAAAGGAAGTTGTTACCACTTGAAGAGACTTAAGCTCACCTTCTTCAGTCATAACATGCTTATCCCCCTACTCCCCAACAAAGCCAACAGGGAAAGCCTATTAAAAAATCCATATAAAGAACCACAACAATAAAAATGTTTGTGTTTACGAAAATGAAGGCCAGTCGCATGCACCTTGTTTGCTGCACAAGTCTGTTTCAGAGATATCATTGTGATTAAAATAACAATTACGCATGCTAAAAATTACTGGGGAAAGCCAAGGTGCTCATCAGGTTCAAAGAGCAAGAAGATCTGTCCACAAACACACCCATTGCTAGCTCCTCAAATTTTGTGTGAAGGTAGAAGTATCTCACCAACTACCCCTTTCCCACCATCTGCACTAATTTCCACAAAGGACTGAGAGGGTGATAACTATTAAGACTACCACTACAGTAGTAGGAGATTTCTCATGGAGAGATGGTCACCCTATTAGGAAACTGGAGCTACAAAAGCCAGGTTTAAAGAAACGAGAGTTGTCCTTTCCTGTCTGCCTCTTCCTATCACTGAAAACTCAACAGGTTGCATAAGTTTTTCCCTGTATAAGTAAAATAAAATCAGGGGCAACGGAAGGGTTGTTTAGTTTGAACCCATATTGAACTCTAAGGTTAGTACCCCTGGGAAAGACTTGCTTATGGGAAACTACACAGGATACGCTGGTTACATCAGCAAGAGATGGCTTATACACTTGAAAAGTTGCACAACAGATAATGGGAAAAAAAAAAAAAAAACCAATAGGATGAAAGTGACACTAAGGACAAAGACCTTGTTAGACTTTTGAACCTTTTTATTGTACCTGTCCAGGCTAGATTCTGTGATTCAGTTCACCATACACCCTTTTATGCAGGTTTTGGTAAAGCTACCAATTAGCATTGGCAAGGGGGTGCGTGCACGGACGGCACGAGGACGAGAAAAACCTAGCAGAAGCTACAGGTAGGCTCGGGCTGCAGCAGCACGTCACGGCAGTGCCCCTCTGTCTCCCACCCACGTCCCGCGGGCCGGTTTCGCCACTAAACCGGAGGCACGACCCGGTCCGGCCGACCGCGCTCCGCTCCGCTCTCCTCCCGCGGCCCGCGCCCGCCCGCGGCGCAGCCCCGGCCCCGCCGGGAGCGCGGCGCGGCGGACCCTGCCCGGCCCCGTTACCTCGCGGCGCTCCGAGTGGCGGCGGCTCTGCCTTGGCGGTGTTTTATAAGCGGGTCCGAACGGCGGGTTACATAAAGCGGCGGCGGGGAGTGCCGGCCGTGGCACGCGAAGCCCGCCGGTGGCGGGCGAAGGCGGCGGGGATGGAGCCCCGCTGCGCGGGCGGCGCGACCCCCGGGGCGGGGCCGAGCGGCCGC